>QJPP01001078.1:0-85170 GCA_003996215.1 Jaltomata sinuosa
TCCTTGTAGAGAGCGGACCTCTCATATGCTCGCAATCGGAACTCGTCCATCTCATTTAATTGTTCCAACCTTAGTTCCGATGCTTCTTTCCAACTGAGATTTAACTTCTTGAGCGCCCAAAGGGCCTTGTGCTCGAGTTCCATGGGCAAGTGACACGCTTTACCAAAAACAAATTGGTAAGGAGACATACCTATTGGCGTCTTAAACGCTGTTCGGTACGCCCAGAGTGCGTCATCCAGCTTCCTCGCCCAATCTCGCTGGTTCACATTCACAGACTTAGCCAAGATCTCTTTAATCTCCCGGTTCGACACCTCGACTTGCCCACGTTTGGGGGTGATAAGGTGTGGCTACCTTGTGTTGCTTCACTCCATATTTTGCTAGAGCAGCCCGGAACACCTTATTACAAAAATGTAAACCTCCATCACTGATGATTGTGCGAGGGGTGCCAAACCGAGCAAAGATGTTTCTTTTTAAGAACGCCACCACACTTTTTCCTTCGTTATCGGCTAAAGCAACCGCCTCTACCCATTTTGACACAAAATCCACCGCTACCAAGATGTAGCGGTTCCCGTAAGAACTTTCAAAAGGGCCCATGAAATCTATTCCCCATACGTCGAACAATTCAACCTCGAAAATAGTGGACATAGGTAGCTCTTGTCGGCAAGAGATTGCTCCTCTTCGTTGGCATTGATCACAGAACTTGGCAAATTCATATGAATCTTTCTGGATTGTCGGCCAATAATAACCACACTGTAAGATCTTTCGGGCGGTTCTATTACCCGCATGATGTCCTCCAACTGGGGACGAATGGCAAGCTTGCAAGATGCTTGTCATTTCCGCTTCCGGTACACATCTCCTCATTATGTTGTCAGCACACAACCGGAATAAATACGGCTCATCCCAGAAAAACTTACTTGCATCATGGAGAAACTTCTTTTTCTGGTGGAAGTTCAAATCTTCCGGGATCATGTCACTCACCGCATAATTTGCGAAGTCAGCGTACCAAGGCACCATATCACGTGATGCAGCCATCACCTGCTCATCCGGGAAGGCATCATCAATCTCCGGTTCCTCTATTACGTTCTCTTCCCTCTCAAGCCTAGACAGATGATCCGCTACCTGGTTCTCACACCCTTTCTGATCTTTGACTTCAAAGTCAAATTCCTACAACAATAGCACCCATCGGATTAGTCGAGGTTTTGCATCCTTTTTGGTCATCAGATACCTCAAGGCTGCATGATCTGTGTGCACCACCACTTTTGTACCAAGTAAGTATGCTCTGAATTTCTCAAAGGAGTATACAACAGCCTCGGATTAGTCGAGGTTTTGCATCCTTTTTGGTCATCAGATACCTCAAGGCTGCATGATCTGTGTGCACCACCACTTTTGTACCAAGTAAGTATGCTCTGAATTTCTCAAAGGCGTATACAACAGCCAGCAGCTCCTGTTCTGTCACTGTGTAGTTCTTTTGCGCCCCATTTAATGCTTTACTAGCATAATAAATGGGATGAAAAAGTTTGTCTCGCTTTTGTCCCAGCACAGCTCCGAGTGCAACACCACTTGCATCGCACATTATTTCGAACGGTTTGGAACAATCCGGGGCAATTATGATAGGAGCATCCACTAGCTTTTCTTTCAGGCATTCAAATGCCCTCAAGCACTCAGCATCAAATACAAACTTCGCCTCTTTTTCAAGCAACTTGCACAATGGGGTAGCAACCTTAGAGAAATCTTTGATGAATCTTCGGTAGAAACCGGCATGACCAAGAAAACTCCTCACACCCTTTACTGAAATGGGTGGAGGTAGTTTCTCGATGACTTCAATCTTGGCTCTATCCACCTCTAGACCTCTCATAGATATCTTGTGCCCTAGTACAATGCCTTCTTTCACCATGAAATGGCATTTCTCCCAATTCAGCACGAGGTTTGCCTCTTCACACCTTTGCAATGCCTGACCCAGATTAGCCAAGCAATCATCAAATGTATCACCCACTACCGAAAAGTCATCCATGAAGACCTCCAATGTGTTCTCCACCATATCAGAAAAGATAGACATCATGCATCTTTGGAAGGTTGCAGGAGCATTGCAAAGACCAAAGGGCATGCGTCTAAAAGCAAACGTACCATAGGGACAGGTGAACGTGGTCTTCTCCTGATCTTCCAGGGCGATAGATATTTGGTTGTACCCCGAATATCCATCTAAAAAGCAATACCAACCTCTTCCAGCTAATCTATCCAGTATCTGATCCATAAAGGGCATGGGGAAATGATCACGGAGAGTACATGAGTTTAGCTTCCGGTAATCCATACAGACTCGCCAGCCCGTGACAGGTCTTAATGGAATCAGCTCATTTTTGTCATTTGCTACCACAGTCATTCCTCCCTTCTTAGGAACACATTGCACTGGGCTTACCCATTTGCTATCGGAGATTGGGTAAACCACTCCAGCATCGAGCCATTTGATGATCTCTTTCTTCACCACCTCTTGCATTGGCGGATTCAGTCTCCGCTGGTGCTCGGTGGTGGGAGTGCAATTTTCTTCTAGCTGTATCTATGAGTACAAATACCTGGTGGGATGCCAATAATATCTGCAATGGTCCAGCCGATTGCTCTCTTGTGTCTCCTCAGAGTGGATAATAATGCTTCAACTTGATATTGTACAAGGTCTGTCGCGATGATTACCGGTAAGGTATCTTTGTCACCTAGAAATGCATACTTCAGATGGCCTGGCAACTCTTTCAACTCTAATACCGGCGCTTCCTCAATAGAAGGCTTTGCAGGAGGTGTTGGTCTGTTCTTTAAATCGAGATCCAATTTCTTTGGGGCGTAACCATATGACCCCATTCCAACCACCGCATTCACAACTTCCTTAAAATCTTTGACACCATCATCATCGAAATTCATCATAACTGCTGCCAATGTCTCTACAGCAAGTCTCTCTTCAACAGAAATGATCACATCAGATTCTGCAACAACATCAATAACCGAGACGACATTCATGTCCCTCGGTTGCTTCATTGATCTGCACACATTAAACTTCACTACCTCTTTGTTCAACCTGAAAGTCAACTCGTTGCTCTCCATATCTACCAATACTCTTCCGGTTGCCAAGAAGGGTCGTCCCAAAATAATAGGGACTTCGAAGTCCACTTCGCAGTCCAAAATCACGAAGTCTGCCGGAAATATGAACTTCCCCACCTTCACAAGTACATCATACAAAATACCAACCGGGCGTTTCACCGATCTGTCAGCCATCAATAACCTCATAGTCGTCGGTTTGGGGGCTCCTAAGCCCAACTGCCGGTAGATGGCTAACGGCATCAAGTTTATGCTAGCCCCCAAGTCACAAAGAGCCTTGGCAAAGTTAAACTCCCCTATGGTGCAAGGAATAGTGAACGCACCCGGGTCTTCTTTCTTTTGGACTAGCGACCTTGATGAAATGGCGCTACAATGGTGGAGGTTGTCTTCTGGTTCAAAACTTACCGACCTCTTCTTTGTGATCAAGTCCTTCATGAACTTGGCATAACCGGGCATTTGTTCAAGCGCATCCACCAGAGGGATGTTTACTGATAACTGTTTGAGCATGGTTATGAAGTTCAGGAACTTTCTATCTTCCACTTTCTTCTTCAGCCGCTGTGGGAAAGGAGGTGGTGGCCGAGGCATCATAGTTGGAAGTTTTTCAACCTCCTTGCTTTTATCTGTGAGCACTTGAGTAGCATCTTCTTCCGCGCTGGGTTTTTCAGCAGACACTTTCACACCCTCATCGACCATAATTTCAGCATCTATTAACTCATCATCCTCAGCTACAGCATCTTTCTGGGTCTGAATTACCGGATGTGTTTTCCGATAATGCGTTACCGCTTCTGGTGGTGATTGCCATACAATTCGCGTCGTTTCTCGGGTTTTGAATGGTGTCACTCGGCAATGTTCCAGCTTTCCTTTGATTTAGAGACGCCGAGACTTGACTCATTTGTTGCTCTAACTGCTTGATTGAGGTGGAATGAGAATTCACCAATTGACTCAATGATGATAATTCAGATTTCATTTCCTTGACTCCGGAGTCAGTAGATTCCACCTTCAACAACATTTTTGCCATCATATTTTCTAACTTGGACGTCCCTGTCTCATTGCTAGTTCTTTCTCGGTTACCAGGTGGTACGTACAACCCACCTCTATCAGTGTTATTTCTCCAGTTCCCCTGATCACGGTCTCTGTAGCCAGCTTTTTCATGGTAGTTGTCCCTCTGATAGTTCTGACCTTGGTTTCCCTGGCCATTGGCCTGGAAACCCCCCAAATAATTCGCCTCCTCATCAGACTCGAACTCTGCTGCTCTACTTTGGGAACTCACAACTTTTACTTTCTCCACATCTGCTGACAGCAAATGTTTTGTCAATAGGTCCATTTGCGTCTTCAGATGGGCCATATCTTGGTCCCGCTCTTCCTCTCTCCTGCGCTGTTCTGCAGACATACCGACTGTATGAGTGCTAGCAGCCGTCTCGGTGTCCCGTGTATGCCAGGCCCTGTTGGTTTTAGTGAGCCGGTCCAGAATAGCTGTGGCATCGATGAAAGTGAGACCCATGAACGCTCCACCTGCTGCATTATCTAGTGTCGGCTTGGTAGCCGAATTCAGTGCCCTGTAGAATGTCTGCATCAAAACCTCGTCGTTCAACTGATGGTTAGGGCATTGTGTCAGCTTCTTCTTGAATCGCAGCCAGGTCTCGTGCAATGCTTCGTGAGGTTGCTGCCTAAAATTGCTAATCTCATCCCTCAACTGTATCATCCTAGAGGGAGGAAAGAACCTTTCTAGGAAAGCTCCTTTCAACTCTCCCCAAGTTGCGATAGAGTCGGGGGTCAGCTCTGTAAACCATAGCGCTGCCTCATCAGATAGAGACAACGGAAACAACCTGAGCCTGATCGCTGTCTGACTCACACCAGGCAATTCGAATGACTTGCAGATACCCACAAAGTTCATCAGGTGTCTGTTTGGATCATCACCAGCCGTACCTCGGAATAATCCCTTTAAGTTCAACAGCTGGAGCATTGTGCTAGTTATGTTGAACTTAGCCCCGGGCGCTAGTGGAGGAAGAATAATGGCGCCCGTAGCACCAGCTCCGTCTAATGCAGTGTCATCCTCTATATCTTCAGCATTCAAGTGATGCTGATCCTGTTGAACCTGCTGTGCTGCAGCGAGCCTTGCTGCCTCCGTCTGGTGTGCGGCCATGGTTTGCCTTAGCGTTCTTGCGAGCTCGGGGTCGTAGGGTAATATTGGTTCACCCGAGCGTCGGGTACTTGGCATGCACTACTCAGTACCCTGTAATAAACAAAAACAACAAATAAAAGTAAAATCAGGAAATATGACTAAGAGTCAAATAAACACACAAGACTTAATAAACAACCGTCTTCCCCGGCAACGGCGCCAAAATTTGATACGCCCAAATTACAACTCCAATTACGAAGCGTAAGCGGTCACTGTCAAATATAGAACCCAACTAAGGTTGGGGTCGATCCCACAGGGAATAAGGTGCAGATTAAATCGATAGTGAATTAAATGACTAGTAGTCGATAGTTTCCGGTAAATTGGGGGGTGTTGTGTGAACAATATTTAACCAAAGCAAATAATAATGTGCGATTAATAATCAATATGAGAGTGAACTAGGGAAGTGTTCACCATAGCGTCGTAACAATTTCGACTCAAGGTTTAACCGGGTTCGCTCTATATGCATATCACGATGTGATTGAACTTATGGTATCGTCTAAACGTTTCTCAACCAATTAGACAACTTTCCTTTTCAATTCTCTCGAACTTGAAAAGGTGAACTTCCTTATTTCAATCCTAAACATCAAGTAGATTAATCTAGTTACAGCATTAATCATGAGACGAGAATTGGTAGTCTCGAATCCTTGTAGTTAATCAAATTTCCCGGTTTTAATCTCTTTACTCAAGCAAATTAAACCTAGGCATGTTCTAATGTTTGCAACCACCAGAAAACGTTAGTAATTGAATGATTAACCACGTGACAACATAAAGATAGAACCCTACGCTACCCGGAATCTATATTGCTACTTTAGCCATGGCTCCCACAACCCTAGTTGTGGGAAGTTAGTTACTCATACTATTAGGAAAAGAGAAGAGATTTATATTCATAATAAAGCGAAAAGAATCTTACAATATAATGAACACAAACTTCAATTTATCCAAGAACAAGAATCCAAGATCCCAAGAACAATGGAAGAACAAGATTGAAGAAGAAGACAAACGTGTTTGTTGTGTTTCTTCCTCTCAAAAGTCGCTCAAAAATGATCCTAAAACTAATGGGTAATGAATTTGTAAAATTGAATAATCAATAAAATAAACCTAACTTAGGTATTTATAGGAGTCCAGGAAATAAACCCAAAAACATTCGGAATCCGCGTTGCGTGTTCTGCCTTAACTTGACGATTCGGGTGACGAACCGTCACAAGCTTGACGGACCGTCACTCCAAGCCGTCGCGACTATCCAGTGCTTGATCCTTTTTAGTCTCAACTTGACGGTCTTCTTGACGGACCGTCACATGGGTGACGGCCCGTCATGGTGGCCGTCACCACTAGGCAGTGTGCTGCTCGCCTTGATGGTCTTCTTGACGGACCGTCACATGTGTGACGGCCCGTCATGGTGGCCGTCACTCTTATCCAGAATTCTCTTTTTCGCGTATTTCCTTCCGTTTCCATGTTTGTCTCCATTTCCTGAAAATACAACATAAAAACATCAAAAACGACGACGGTTGCTTGAAAACTCACGATTATTCTTAGTTAAAGGAGTCAAATGTGCCGTAAAATGGCGGCACATCACTCCAGATTAGTCTTTATTGGTATATTATAATTATAGTAATTATAGAGTTGTAACTGATTTTGATAGTTGAAAAGGCTAATAATTATAGTAGTGTAGTTAACAAAAGTACTGTTGATAAGCCTTACTATATGGTTTGGCTTAACTTTTAATTAATAAGTATTTTTAATTTCTTGGATTAAATAAATAAAAGAAAGTAAAAGGAACAAAGAAAGGAATATGAGTGGTTTAAAAATAATAATATAAATAACATTAAAGAAAAGAGTTTAATAGCATTAATGGTGAAAATAATTAAATTTGGTTATCTTTAATATTCTTTAAAATTTTAAGGTGAAATTTTCAATCTTTTAAAGTAGAAAAAATGCCAAAAAAAACACAAAAAAGATAAATAGGATTTGAGGCATGAGAGAGCTCCACATCACCGAGTGTATAACCCAGCTTTATATATATATATATATATATATATATATATATATATATATATATATATATATAATATATATATATTATATAATATATTGATTTTACAAAATCATCTCCTTAATTCATACCTTCAATTACATAAATTCTCCTCTTAATTACTATTAGTATGTCCATAACTCTCAAGCCTTTCATTTTTAATAACCCTCAATTATTTAATGTACAAGAAGATCATTTATTTTTTTCTCTTTTTTTTAGCTTTTTAATCTCTAAATATTTTTGTTAATTATTTTTTTCTTTCTCTGTAATTAATGTGATTAATTGTATTAAATTAAATCTATATTTATATTATATATAATATAAAGCTAGATATTAGAAAAGTGATGTGGCATCTCTCTTTGATCAAGGGTGATATTTATCTTTTTTGATTTTTTAATCATAAAATGATAATATCTCTTAATATTTGAATATACATTTTTTATTTAGTGTCTTTCATAAAAATAACTATTCGTAACTTACACATATCTTCAATTAATACTCTAATAATATTTATAACTCTCATTTTTTAATCTTCATAACTCTCATAATTTGTAACTTTATGAAAACCTTATGGTATTCCTCCACTTTGCCTATATAAATTCATGTTTTGTTTCATGAAAAGTTCTCATTCAAGATTATCCTTTCTTTTTTCTATTATCATACCATACATAAGGGTGAGAAAGAACATGAAGAAAATGTTAATCACCACATCACATGATAACGTTCACGTGAAGAATCATGATTGACAAAGTCATAAAGAATCTATGGGTAATAATGTTTTTTTTTTAATTTTCTAGATTTTACTCCTCTCATTTTAATTTAGGCGATATTATTTAATTTTTGAGAATTAATTTGACGAATTCTTAAAATTAAATTGCATTAGATGAACTCAAGACCAACAAAATCAAAGTGCAAAATTATCAATCAAGTTATGATTACTTAAGTGGTAGGAATATTCTTTTAATTTCTTTATTTTAATTTTGGAATTACAAAATCTAATTTTAGGTGCTTAAGGTTGAAAAATTCATTTAAGCTTTAGAATAATTAACAATTTCGTATAAATATATTCCTAATTTGCTTTTGTAGGGATGAATAAGAAAGCTGAACAAGATAGGAAAGGAGAAAATTGAACAAATTCAAAAGAAGATGATGTATAGTTTTAAAGTAAAATTATTATTATAGTCATTTCATCTCTTTGATTTTCCCTTCTTCTTCCTTATTATTCATTTATATGTTTTATTTAAGAACTTAAAAGATATTTTTTAAATTTTCTTAATTACGCCTTTCTACTTCTTCTTTTTTTAAGTTGTAATTTAGAAATGTAATAGGAAGAGAATAGGATAATAGGCAAAAATTATTATTTTTAATTTATGAATTTTTAATCATAATTTTTTTATTTATTGTGTTTTGATATATTAGTTATACATGTTAAATAAAAATTTTAGTAAAAAAATAAAATTGTATCACCTATATAGAGATAGATAAAATCAAATATCCCAAGAAGATTATAAATTCTTAAAGATTATAAATTTCAAATAAACTAAAAACTAAATGTAAATAATGTAATGAATTAAAGCATTAAATTTAATTTATTTGTGTTTAAAAATTAAAAGAAATCTTAACACATTCTTTACACTTGAATATTAGAGAAAATTACATATTTTATAAAATATTTCATTACCGCGCGAAGCGCGGCCCATTTCACTAGTATATTATATTTTTATCATACAGAAGAGTCATAAGAATGACGACCAAGGAAAGTTTAGTAATTTAAACTTTATTTAAGGGCAAAATAATAATTATACCATCAGTAGTTAAAATGGAATTCTAGAAGGATCTAATTTTCTTTTTCAATAATTTACTTCATTTAAGGTCAAAATTTAATTATAGCATCAATGATTAAAATAAAATTCTATAAGAATCTAATTTTTTTTTTCAAGACCCATAATACACTCCATGCATTTCATTTCCTTTTTATATTATGGAATTAATTTTTATTCCATTTATTAAAGCATAAAATATTATAAATATCAAGGTAAGCATTTTAATTTAGATTTATATTTAATTTTTACTTGCATAGCAATAGAATACTCTCTTCGTTCATATTACTTGTCCACATTACTAAAAATATATGTTTTAAATTATTTGTCATTAATTTTTTTACCCTGCCTTTAAATTAATTATTTTAAAAAGTATTGTAATGACCCTCCAGGTCATTTTCTATTTTTCGTGCTTTTTCTGCATTTTGAGCTTTTCCTCAATGGCTACAAAGCATTTATGACTTGCCGGGACTGACGATTTCCATGTTTTAAAACTTAAACTTAGAAAATCTTTGACTTCGGTAAACTTTCTTAGTAAACATACTCAAAATTAAATTTTGACAGTTTGGTCAAATTAAATGTTTTCAGTTTGATTTTGTGTTATTTTCTGTGTTTTCAGCCTAGTTTGGCTTGTGGGGTTGACTTTGGTCAATATTCGGAGAAGACAGCCTCGGATGGAAATTTTGTCAGCGCTATTAGCTCCGGAATGTCGACTTTGGCCTAGAGGAACCTTTGATTCAGGTCCCGAGGCTTTCAAACTTTTTTTGGACTTTGGGTTTCGTTTGGTGAAGGTTGGCCAATAGTTGATTTTGGGTGTGGGGTCCACTTTTTGTTAAATTGACCTTCGTTGATTCTGTTGAGTCCAAAATAACATTTTTAATTGAATAACTCAGTTGTTTTTTGTTTGCGGGGCCCCGAATTCCGGGGGTCCACCTGTTTCAAAATTTGCCGAGGACTTGGCATTGCAGCAGCTGGCTGCTGGTATGGCGCCATGGCGGACCCTTGGCCGCACATGCGGTGGCGCTCCTGTGTTGGCGCTCTTGCACTGGCCTGTGCGCGTCTACGTGCCTGCGTGGGCTGGCAAGGTAGCGCGCCTGCAACATGGTGGGCGCTGTGGCCGGGCGGCTCCTGCGGCGCCTGGGCGCTGTGGCGTGCCCGCGCCTACGCGTGCATGGGCGCCCCTGCGCTTGGACGCTGGTAGATATAAGTTGCCAACTTCTTTGAATTTCATTTCACTTCCAACACTTCTTCCACTCGTTTTCCTCCATAGATTAGAGCTCCAACCTCCATTTTCTCTCCTGGTTCGTTCCCTAGCTTGGTGGTGTTTATAATTCCAGTCCGTGGTCGATTCGTGCGCGTTAAATTGGTAAGTTTTTGCCTCCCAAATCCTTAATTCTCCATTTTTTGTTTCCTTGAACTAGTGGGACTTCGGGGCTATATTGAGCCCCAAAACGAGTTTCGTTCGGGCTCAACTTTTGAGCATGGGTTCCTTGACCCGTTGCAGACGAAAGTGTGAATTTTATTTTCTGTTTCATTGCACGGGTCCCGAGGGTCATTTTCCGACCCAATTTTCAGCCTGAATTTTCGTATAATAATATGGGTATCATTCTTCTTGTCTTGACACCTGAGTTATGTTCTTGATAGCGTGGCAGCTTTCTGAGGCTGTTCGAAAGGGGAAGGCATACAAGTTATGGTTCATGTTTGCAGTTCGGCCCTTAGGTAGGTTACGATTTACTTTTCTAGATTGAGTTAGTTAGATCTTATATGATATATGTTACTAGAACGTTAGGTTGGAATGTAGATAGAAATAGGCTTCAATCTTGTAACTTGTAATAAACTGGCCATTTCGGATCATAGATTAGAATTATTCCTGTTGTCCTTAGTCTAGGAGCTTTTATTATTGCTATAGCTTGTATGGAATACTTAGTATGCTTTTAGGAGGTTTTAGAGGTAGAGTAGAAGCTTGTAGTTGTTGTCGTAGTTATGTTCCATTGTTTTCGCCTTATGTTCAGTTTTATGTGTAACTGTGGACCTGAGGCCATAGCTTGGATTTAGACGGAGTTGCCAGGTCAGTTCTCTTGATTGGAGGGTGTTTTTCTCTGTTTTGCCCTGTTTTGCCTTGTTATGTGCTACATTTTCTGAACATGGAAATTTACATGCTCATACTGCATTCTCATGCCTATCGGTACATAAAAGGATGATTTTTGAGGTTTTGGTTCCAAACTTAAGATTTACTATGGTTGCTATGATTTTTAGACTTTAAAGGATTTATTTTAGGTTCTACTACTGGCTTTGGAAAGAAAAGGAAAAATACTACTTTATGCCAGTCTGAGGGGTGTTCCCGGGCCCTTTTCTCTTTTTTCACTTATATATGTATAGTCTGATGCAGTATTCCAGACCCTCGATGCATTATTTCGGGTTTTTACTTCCCATTTACATATATACATATATATATGCATAGCCCGATGCGGTATTCCAAGCGTCCGATGCGGTATTCTGAGTTTATACTATTATGCACTCATGCATCACAACATCTTCCATCGCATTGCATTGGCTTGAGTGTATTTGGATTATCGGTTGTCTGGATTGACTGTGTTATTATTTTCCTTCTTGTTAGTTCATTTAGTTCTTTTTTAGTTTTATAACTAGATTTAGGTGGATCTCTGTATTTAGCTTACTTTCCTGTAATTTATGTTATATATTATCTTTCTGCTCTCGGTCGATCTATGATGCTTATTGGGTACCCGTTGTTTTGGTACTCATACTACACTCTACATCTTTTTCTGATGCAACACCTAGTACGAGCCACTCCCGTTGATCCTCCCATCATTCGAGGCCTGCTGCAGTTCGGATCGCGGTGAGCTCCCAGCGTCTTGGAGACTTTACATGCTTTCCATCTATCATTTTTGTCTATATTTTGTATTTTGGATAGACAGAGTCTGTTGTATAGCTACTCCGTACTTTAGACGCTCTTGTACCGGCGACACTAGGTCCGGGTTGGTTCTTATGTATGTTTTGTCTTCTTGGTCACTTTAGGGCCATTTTTGTATATTTAGTACAATTGGTATGTATATATGTTATTGGCCATATCTCCCTTATATGTATATCTTCTACTTTCTTTATATAAACTATTTTATTTATCTTTCGCGTGGTTTGGGTTGGCTTGCCTACTGAGGGGTTATGTAGGCGCCATCATGGCTCGGTTTTGGGTCATGACAGACTGGTATTAGAGCTCTAGGTTCACCGGTCTCACCAGTATAAGAGCAAAGTGTCTAGTAGAGTCTCGTGGATCGGTACAATGACATCCCTATCCAATCTGCGAGAGTCTATAGGACATTCCTAGGAAAGATTCCATCTTTTTTGATCGCTTATCATGCTTCCTTGATTTGAACAACTTCTAAGTATCTTTGTTTCACTCTTTATCAGATAGTTCAGACGAGGTCAGCAGCGAGTGAAGATGAGGCCCCTGCACCTGCAGTTAGAGCCCCAGCTAGGGGATGGGGTAGAGGTTGACGTAGAGGTTGAGGTAGAGGATGGGCTGTAGTGCTAGCTTGGGCCCTGGCTAGGGTACCGTCACTAGAGCCTGATATAGTGGTTGAGGAGGCACAATATGAGCTAGAGCATGTGGGGCCAGCCCAGCATCCGACAGGTTTCGTGGCTACTCCAGTATTGCAGGACACTTTGGTTTGGTTATTGGGGTTTCTTGAGGGTATAACTCCACCAGCAGCTTTTCCCAGTATTCCGATTGGTTCCCAGGTTAGAAACGAGGCTTAGACTTTAGCTCAGGCAACATCAAATGGTTTAGGAGCATAGCCTGCTACTGCGGCTCCCATATTGGAGGTATTGCCAGTCTCTACAATTGTTCCACCTATTCTAGTCGGGCCAATTATGTCTTTTAAGGAGCAGAAGATGCTTGGTAGGTTTCTGAGATTGGGTCCTTCGAGATTTTTGGGTGCTTCTAGGGAGGATGCACATGAGTTTCTGACTAGCTTGCAGGAGATATTACATAATTTGGGGTTGGTCGAGTTGCATGGAGCAGATTACACCGTGTTTCAGCTGGATGGTCTAGTGAAACAGTGGTGGAGGTCATATGTAGCTTGTAGGACAGCCGATTTACCTCCACTTACTTGGGCCCAGTTCTCCGCAGCTTTTCTGGAGAAGTATTTACCGCGTAGCATGAAAGAGCGGTTGATGGATCAGTTCTCCGGGTTAGACCAGGGCTCCATGTCTGTTTTTGAATATGAGATTCACTTTTATCAGTTGGCTAGGTATGCCACTATGATTCTGCCCACCGAGCATGAGAGAGTACACTGCTTTGTTTACGGTTTGACTTTGTAATTTCGCTTGGCTACAAAAGGTATTGTAGCATCGGGTCAGTCCTTTCTGGAGGTAGTAGATCATGCCCGTACTATTGAGGGCGTACTTTGCGAAGCCCAAGGGGGCAGCGATAAGAGGCCCTGCCATCAGGGATGTTTCAGTGATTCACAGGCCTATGGTAGAGGCCACTTTGGTAGGGGTTAGCATCAACAATGTTTCCAGCCGAGCCGGCCTCTTCAATCGGCATTACAGACTTCTAAGGGTCAGAGTAGCCAAAGTATTGTTCCTGCTCCATTAGGTGCTCATTCAGGGTCCACAGGTCTTGGTGGTCGTTTTGATTTGGTCGGGTCTTCACAACATAGTATGTTTGGCTGGGGTTGTTATGAGTATGGCGAGATAGGCCCCTTTGCTAGAGAGTGTCCATTAGTGCAGCACCCTAGACGACAAGATCAGATGGTTCAGGCCCCCAGGGCTCTAGCACCTCCAACCAGAGGTGGTGCACAGGGTAGTGGGGGTGGTCCCCAGGGAACTAGAGGTGGTCCTCAATCTGGTAGATCAGGTGGTCGAGGTGGTCGAGGCCACATGTATGCAGTTCCGGGCCGAACAGAGGCTGAGGCTTCAGATGCTGTCATCACAGGTATGATCTCCATTTGTCATCAGTCTGCTTCTGCTTTGTTTGATCCTGGGTCTACCTTCTCATATGTATCTGCTTATTATGCTACTCGTCTGGAGTCTTCTTGCGAGTCATTGCCTGCGCCCTTGCGTGTATCTACCCTAGTAGGAGATTCTTTAGTAGTAGATCAGGTGTATAGGGCTTGTGTAGTGACTATCCTGGGGTAGGACACGTGGGTAGACTTTTTTGTACTTGATATGGTTGATTCGTGATCTTAGGCATGGATTGGCTGTCTCCTTATCATGCGATCTTGGATTGCTTTGCCAAGACTGTTACTCTATGGATGCCTGGTATCCCTTCTATCATATGGAAGGGTGCCGATAGCCACATGCCGAGGGGAGTTATATCTTTCCTGAGCACCCAACAGTTAGTTGGGAAGGGGTGCTTAGCCTATCTTGCCTACGTTCGTGATACTAGTTCCACCACACTTTCTCTTGAGTCAGTTCCTGTGGTTTGCAAGTATTCAGATGTGTTTCCTTCTGATCTTCCTCTTGATCGTGACATTGATTTTGGTATTGATATTGAGCCGGGCACTCAACCCATTTCTATTTTGCCATATCGGATGGCATCGCTGAGTTGAGGGAGCTTAAGGATTAGCTCCAGGATCTGTTGAGTACAGGGTTCATCAAGCCTAGTGTGTCTCAGTGGGGTGCTCTGGTTCTGTTTGTGAAGAAGAAGGATGGGTCCATGCATATGTTTATTGACTACAAACAGTTGAATAAGGTGACAGTGAAGAACAACTATCCGATGTAGCGTATTGATGATTTGTTTGACCAGCTACAGGGTACAACAATCTTCTCTAAGATAGACATGAGATCCGGTTATCACCAGTTTAGGATTAGGGTTGCGGACATCCCAATGAATGCATTTAGGACTCGATTCGGCCATTATGAGTTCCTAGCCATGTCTTTTGGGTTGACTAATGCCCCAACAATATTTATGGAGTTGATGAACCGTGTGTTCAGTGCCTACTTGAACTTATTCGTGATTGTGTTCATCGATGACATTCTGATATACTCGAGGAGTAGAGAGGAGCATGAGTAACATCTTAGAGTTATACTTCAGAACTTGCGAGACCATTTGTTATATGCCAAATTCACTAAGTGTGAGTTTTGGCTTGAGTCTATGGCATTCCTAGGGCACATGGTGTCCAAGGATGGGATATGGTGGATCTGGTGAAGATTGCAGCAGTTCGTGATTGGGTAAGGCCTATTCTCCTACCGAGGTTCGCAGTTTTATTGAGTTGGCTGGTTACTACAAACAGTTTGTGGAGGGGTTCTCTTCTATAGCAGCTTTATTTACTAGATTGACTCAAAAAAATGTTCCCTTCCAGTGGTCAGATGAGTGCGAGGCGAGCTTTTTGAAGCTCAAGGCTCTGTTGACTTCAGCTTCGATTCTTGCTCTTCTAGTCGAGGGTCAGGGGTTCACTGTGTATTGTGATGCTTCGGGTATTGGTTTAGGTTGTGTATTGATGCAGCATGGCTGAGTTATTGCTTATTCTTCCAGACAATTGAAGGTTCACGAGAGGAACTACCCCACACATGACTTGGAGTTGGCAATGATAGTCTTCGCATTGAAGATTTGGAGGCACTATCTTTATGGCGTGCATTATAAGATCTTCACTGACCATCGTAGTCTTCAGTACATTTTCATACATAAGGATCTAAATTTGAGACAATGTAGGTGGTTAGAGTTACTGAAGGAATATGACATCTCCATCATTTATCATTCGGGCAAGGCAAATGTGGTAGCATATTTCTTAAGCTGGAAGGCAATGAGTATGTGTAGCTTGGCTTTCTTAGCGACAAAGGAGCGATATTTAGCTTGGGACATCCAATCCTTAGCTAACAGGTTGGTTAGACTTGATATTTCTGAGCCGAGCCGTATTCTTGCTTGTGTTGAGGCTAGATCTTCCTTGTTGGAGCAAATTCAGGCATAACAGTTTGATGATGCAAGGTTAAGGATCATTCGTGACAAGGTGTTGAGTGATGAGTCTAGGAAGGCGTCCTTAGATTCAGAGGGTGTTCTGAGGATCGAGGGTCATATCTGTGTTTCTAGAGTTAGTGACTTGGTTAGATTGATCTTGGAGGAGGCTCATTGTTCTAGATATTCCATTCATCCTGGGGCAGCAAAGATGTATCGTGACTTGAGGCAGCACTACTGGCGGTGTAGGATGAAGAGGGATATTTTAGCTTTCATTTCTAGGTGCTTGAACTGTCACCAGGTGAAATTTGAGCACCAGAGGCTAGGTGGTTTAACTCATAGGCTACCCATTTCGGAGTGGAAATGGGAGCGGATAGCTATGGACTTCGTAGTTGGTTTGCCACGTACCTTGTGGAGATTTGATGCTATTTGGGTGATTGTGGATTGGTTGACAAAGCCTGCTTACTTTCTACCAGTTCACACTTCCTATAGTTCCGATAGGTTGGCTCAAATCTATATTCTTGAGGTTGTTCGTTTGCACGGTGTACCAGTTTCCATCATTTCTGACCGTGGTACTCAGTTCACTTTGCATTTCTGGAGGTCTATTCAGAAAGAGTTGGGTACTAGAGTTGAGCTTAGCACCGCTTTTCATCCACAGACTGACGGTCAGTCAGAGCATACTATTCAGGTTCTGGAGAATATGTTGCAAGTCAATAAATCTGCGTTATTGACTTTGGGGTTCAGTGGGACCAGTGCTTCGCTTTGGCAGAGTTTGCATATAATAATAGTTACCATTCCAATATTCAGATGGCCCCATTCGATGCTTTGTATGGTACGCAGTGCAGATCTCCGGTGGGTTGGTTTGATGCTTTCGAGGTTAGGCCGTGGGGTACCGACTTGCTTCGTGATTCTATGGATAGAGTTTGGGTCATTCAGTAGATACTTCACACTGCCCAAAGTAGTCAGAGAGTTATGCTAACCGGAGAGTTCGAGATTTAGAGTTCATGGTTAGTGACAATGTGTTCGTTCGGGTGTTGCCCATGAAGGGCGTGATGAGGTTCGGGAGGAAGGGTAAGCTCAGTCCTAGGTTCATTGGGCCATTTGAGATCCTTCGTTGCATTGATGAGGTTGCTTATGAGTTGGCCTTGCCTCCTGCTCTATCCAGTGTTCACCAGGTTTTTTATGTTTCTATGTTGCGTCGGTATATTTCATATGAGTCTCACGTGCTTCAGTTGGATTCGGGTCAGTTGAATGAGTCTTTAGCTTTTGAGAAGGAGCCTGTTGATATTTTGGACAGGCATGTTAGGAAGTTGAGGTCCAAGGAGATCCCGCCAGTTAAGATTCAGTGGCGGTATCAACCTGTCGAGGAGGCCACTTGGGAGATTAAGACCGATATGCGGACTCGCTGTCAGCACCTTTTCGAGTCTTCAGGTACTATATTTCTCTAACTTTCAAGGAAGAAAGTCCTTTTAGTAGTGGATATTGTAATGATCCTCCAGGTCATTTTTTATTTTTCATGCTTTATTTGTGTTTCGAGCTTTCCCTCAGCGACTACAAGTCATTTATAACTTGTCGAAACTGACGGTTCGGTGCCCGCGACCATTCGTTAGGTCTTTTTGACCATTTCCCTATTTTAGAACTTGAACTTAGAAAACCTTTGACTCTGGTCAGCTTCTTGGTAAACATGCTCAGAATCAAATTTTGACAGTTCTGTTGGCTCCAAAACAGAGATTTTGGTCTAGTGGGACCCTTGGTCTGGGTCTGGATGCCTTTGGTTTGGTTTTGTGTTGTTTTCTGTGTTACAGGCCAGTTTGGCTTATGGAGTTGACTTTGGTCAACATCGAAGAAGATGGCTTCGGATAGAAATTCTGTCAGCACTGTTAGCTCCGAAATATCGATTTTGAGTTAAAGGGACCTTTGGTTCGGGTCCCGAGGCTTCTGGACTTATTTTTAGCCTTTGAGTTTTGTTTTGGTAAAGGTTGGCCAAAAGTTGGTTTTGGGCGTGGGGCCCACTTTTCAATAAATTGACCTCCGTTAGGATTTTTATCAATTTTGATAAGTCCGGAATACCATTTTTAGTTGAATAGCTCAGCTCATTTTGTTCGCGAGGTCCCGGATGCATTTTTGGGGGTCCATCCGTTTCAAAGTTTGCCAAAGACTTGGAATTGCAGCAGCTGGCTACTGGTATGGCGCCATGGCGGGCGCCTGGCTGCACCTACGTTGGCGCTCCTACACTAGCTTATCCGCGCCTGCGTGCCTGCCTGGGCTGGCAAGGCAGCACACCTGTGGCGTGGTGGGCGTTGTGGCCGGGAGGCTCCTGCGGCGCCTGGTTTCTGTGGCGTGCCCACACCTTTGCTTGCATGGGCGCCACTGCGCCTGGGTGCTGGCAGATATAAGCTGCTGACTTCTTTGAATTTCATTTCACTTCCAACACTTCTTCTACTCGTTTTCCTCCATAGATTAGAGCTCCAACCTCCATTTTCTCTCCTGGTTCATTCCAAAGCTTGGTGGTGTTTATAATTTCAGTCTGTGGTCGATTCATGCGCGTTAAATTGGTAAGTTTCTGCCTCCCAAATTCTTGATTCTCCATTTTTTGTTTCCTTGAACTAGTGGGACTTTGGAGCTGTTTTGAGCCTCAAAACGAGTCCCCTTCGCGCTCAACTTTTGAGCATGGGTTCCTTGACCTGCTGCGGATGAAATTGTAAATTTTATTTTCTGTTTCATTGTGCGGACCCTGAGGGTCATTTTTTGACCCGATTTTCGACTCGAATTTCCGTATAGCAATATGAGTGTCATTCTTCTCGTCTTGACACCTGGATTATGTTTTTGATAGTGTGGAAGCTTTCTGAGGCTGTTCGAAAGGGGAAGTCACACGAGTGACGATTCGTGTTTGCAGTTAGGCCCCGAGGTAGGTTACAATTTACTTTTCTAGACTGAGTTAGTTAGATTTTATATAATATATGATATTGGAATGTTATGTTGGACAGTAGATAGAAATAGGCTTCAATCTTGTAACTTGTAATAAACTGGCCATTTCGGATCATATATTAGAATTATTCCTGTTGTCCTTAGTCTAGGATCTCGTAGTATTGCTATAGCTTGTATGGAATCCTTAGTATGCTTTTAGGAGGTTTTAGAGGTAGAGTAGAAGCTTGCAGTTGTTTTCGTAGTTATGTTCCGTTATTTTTGTCTTATTGTTGGTTTTATGTGTAACTGTGGTCCCGAGGCCATAGCTTGGATTTATACGGAGTTGCCAGGTCAGTTCTCTTGATTGGAGGGTATTTTGCCCTATTTTTCCTTGTTATGTGCTATATTTTCTGAACGTGGAAATTTACATGCTCATACTGCTTTCTCATGCCTATCGGTACAGAAAAGGATGATTTTTGAGGTTTTGGTTCCAAACTTAAGATTTACTATGGTTACTGTGATTTTTGGACTTTAAAGGATTTATTTTGGGTTCTACTACTTGTTTTGGAAAGGAAAGGAAAATACTACTTTATGCCGGTCCGAGGGGTGTTCCCGGGCCCTTTTCTCCTTTTTCACTTATATATATATATATATATATATATATATATTTATAATTTGATGCGGTATTACGAACCCCGATGCGTTATTCTGGGTTTTTACTTCCCATTTACATACATACATATATATGCATAGTCCGATGCGGTATTTCGGGAGTCCGATGCGGTATTTTGAGTTTATACTATTATGCACTCATACATCACAGCATCTTCCATCGCATTGCATTGGCTTGAGTGTATTTGGATTGTCGGTTGTCTGGATTGACTATGTTATTATTTTCCTTCTTGTTGGCTCATTTAGTTCTTTTTTGGTTTTATAACTAGATTTAGGTGGATCTCTGTATTTAGCTTACTTTCCTGTAATTTATGTTATATATTATCCTTTTACGCTCGGTTGGCCTATAATGATTACTGGGTACCCATTGTTTTGGTACTCATACTACACTCTGCATTTTTTTCTGATGCAACACCTAGTACGAGCCACTCCCGTTGATCCTCTCATCGTTCGAGGCCTGCTACAGTTCGGATCGCGGTGAGCTCCCAGTGTCTTGGAGACTTTACATGCTTTCTATCTATATTTTGTATTTTGGATAGACAGAGTCTGTTGTATAGCTACTCCATACTTTAGGCGCTCTTGTACCAGCGACACCAGGTCCGGGTTGGTTCTTATGTATATTTTGTCTTCTTGGTCACTTTAGGGCCATTTTTGTATATTTAGTACAGTTTGTATGTATATATGCTATTGGCCCTATCTCCCTTATATGTATATCTTTCGCTTTATTATATAAACTGTTTTATTTATCTTCCGCGTGGTTTGGGTTGGTTTGCCTACTGAGGGGGGGTGGGGGGGTTATGTAGGCGCCATCATGGCCCAGTTTTGGATCGTGACAAGTATTAATATTGCAATGTTTCAAAAAAGTTCTTCTAATGTTAATCTTGGTGTTGATTGATTAGTCAAACGAATATAGAATGCAAAAAAAATAAATTAAAGGGTAAAATTAGTAAAAATATCTTTCTTATTTATGATTTTTAAGGGGTGTGTAAGAAAAAAAGGGACAATTAATATGAGACAGATGGAGTAATACAGTATCAATTAATATTTAAAAGATTTTTTTGATTTTATTCACGCTCTTTGAAAAGAAATTTCAAATTGAAATGCTCATATATAAAGGTAAATTAAGAAGTAAGTTTTGTTAAACCTTAACAGATTTTAAAAAAACAATTAGTTTAATTATACGATATTCCATACTTAATAAATTCAATTCATATGACTAATTTCATTCCTTTTATACTAGGAGGAGAAAACGTATAAGTTTAATCAATGTAGAATCTAATTGTTCCACGATAAATATTCAATAATTAATAAATTCTCTTAAACAATACAATAACACGTAACATATTATATTTATCTCTTATTTCCTTAAAATACATATTTTTGTTTACATTTATTAAAGAAGGTTGTATATACTTAGATTAAAAAAATAATTTAAAAGAATATGTGTAAATTATCATATTCAATTAAAACATATATCATGTTAATTATTGTTAATGTCTTTTTGTCTCTTTGTTTTGAGTACTATATTATCTCATTATTTTATAGTGTTAAATATGTCATGTGCAATATAAATTAAGGAGATGCAAAATATTTAAAAATAAAGTCATTTTTTTCAACATATTAAAAAGGGAAAAAATATACTTGAATTAAACAGGAAGAATAATTTTAAATCTAAAGAGAAATTATATTTGAAGTTTGTTTCATTTAAACATTAAAATTATTATATATATATGAACTAAAATAAATTTTATTTATTTTTCAAACTTACCAAAATAAAATTTGATAAATAGAATAAGTATATTTTGGATCCAATTTATGTCATTGACAACTTTTTTTTACACTTTTAAATTAACTAAATCAAAATTTTATATGTTATAGTGGTGCCTCCTTTATTTTTCAAGTTATCGATCATTTTTAATACTACTGTCATTTTATATCAAATAATAAGGGAAAATATTTTCTTTTTATATAATTATTTTTTTGAAATTTTAATAAATTTCATAGACATATTATATGACAAATTTGAGTTTTCACAAGATTTATGTTCATAGTAAAATGTAATAATTTTTTTTTTGCAATTTGGACCAAAAAATTTTCTTTAAAATTTATTTTTATGTAATAGTTAATCGTAAACAAAAGAAATCTTATTAAAGTATTGTAAGAATTTAATGAATTTGCTTATAAAAGCACTTTTCAGAGATGCTACTACAACAACATCTAGTGGATGTGGTTAAAATTTTTAACTGTAATTATATTAGAAGAGGAAATCCAACCTTGAGTTAGAAAAACTACAATAAAGGCTCAATGGATAAAAATAATTTATTAATGTCATTCTATTCTGAGCACCAAAAAAGCATCAAATCATTAAGTCTTGTTGCAGAATGATCAATGCTTACTGTTACATAGAGAACATGAGCAAGAGCTCTTAATAAAAATGTCAAATGTCTGGAGTAACAGAGACATAAAACATTTTTACCTATATGAATACAGAAGTGGTGCCACTTCAACAAGAGTTCTTAAGATTTACTTTTATTAGTATCCATGAAGTAGAATTAGCACATGACTTTTAAGTGCTTGAGAGAATCGGTGTCTTAAAGTGACTGGATAATATTATGCACATGATATTTTTGATTTAGGTACAAAGGAGTTATGGTTCAATTTCTAGTAATACCAATAACTTCGTCTAAACTTTAAAATATTTACACTATTAGGAAGTTCAAATCTTTGAGATAGTTTCTATTATGTGTGATATTAGGAGTATTTTTATATTGTTTGTAATATGAAAATAATTATTTACAAAATAGGTATCATGGTTGAAATAACAGTTGGGTACCTTGACTGAAATATTTTAGGTACTACCATTGAAATACAAGAATGGATACTTCCACTGAAATTGGATTACCACTAAAATACTTGAATGGGCACCACTGGTGAAATAGTTTGGGTACTATCGTTGAAATAACTAAGAGATATGTTTGTTTTATACAAGAACATGACTTTTTCAAATAAGTTTTTATTTCAATTGCCTATGTTCTCTACAAATAGAGATGTCAATTACTCCATATCAATTACTTTTAATTCAACTGGCAATAGGCTTGTTGTATCCCAAAGGAGCATTGTCTGCTAACCTCATAGATAGGCAATCACTCTTTTGAGACAGTGATAATATCACACCTCAAGCTTTCCTTCTTATTCTCTTCGTCTATTTTCTAACAATTCTCCTGTCAAAATTAAGAATGAATTTGTTCCAAAGTATAATGAGAGAGGTATATTTACACCAAAAATATAATATAAAGGGCATATTTAAATAAAAAAATATAACAAGCGGTATATTTAAACTATTTCATATATTGTAAAAAAGTACATTTCTCCTTTTCCTTTAAAAAAATATTATTTACATGTAAATAGAAAAAATGGTAATAAAACAGTGTCAAAATAAGCATGTCCCCATGCCTGCAATATGAACTAAGCATATTTGTAGAAGTACGTTTTTCAGTCACACAATCACACACTAAATAAATGGAGAAGAAGAAATAACATCAAGATTTAATAGCGTCCGGCCAAGCCTACATCCTCAACAAAAATAAAGAGAGTTTTCCACAATAAATAAGAAGAATAGCACATAGAATCACCAATTACGTCCACTATATTTAAGTCTCAAGTGTTCCCCAAATCTAAAAAGAAACCTACAAAAAATTTGACATATTCACATAAATCAAGACACAAACAATAATTTTTTTCTTGGCTTGACTTCTCTTCAACAATGGAAACAACATTTCTCTATTGGCCCTGTTTGAGCTACCATCGCAGGTAGTCACCCAATAATAGCCTTTTACATGGTAGATGACAAAAAACATAAAAAGAGAAAAACTCCTTGTCCAGACTTCCTCCTTTCCCGAGGTTTCAAGTTAGTGAAGACTCAGACACTTGCTATGCACTGCTCCTTGAATGGCAAGTCGACACTTATTGGTCCCGTAATGTACTTATTGCTATCTCGTTAACAATTTTGCCAAAAAAACTTGATTGAGATAAAAACTGGTCAAAAAAAAAGAAGTGTAGCGTGTATCCTTCCAGATCTGAATGTTTTTATCTAAAAAAACACTTTCCAAACCTCTTGGGCTTGTGCTGTTCTTGACGCCGATGACATCTATTCACGGGTTTTTTGGCAAAGCCTTTCAATGCTTCAAGTACCTGTCACTTATGTACTCGATTTATTATTGTTAACTTCAGGGCCAATCTTCTTAGAGAGCGGCTTTGAACCGATCTGGACTTCTTAGTGAGCCAAGAGCAAAATAAAAAAGACAAATGGAGAAAATAAATAAATTAAAGAGTAAAAGTTAGAAGATAATACCAAAGCATCGCCATCGACTATCCCAGGACAGTCGGTGACATGTTTGATTCTTAATTAATAGTTTGGCAAGGTGGATCGACCTTCCCTGGCAGCTTTGTCGTAGTTACCTTTAGCATTGTTACTACGAAACTCTGATAAATGGCTATTTTTAGGAGTGTGGCTACCTCCTCATAGAGATATCGACAATCCTCAGTCGTAAGCATGTGAGTGTCATGTCATGGTAATCACATTAGAGGCTCCGACCCCTTTTATTAGTGTCTGATTTTATAGGCTTGGAGGACCTGATTTCCATGATGTTTCGGATGACCAACACTTGCTATGAGGGGCTGATGCTAAAGCAATACTCTGAAAGCAATGGGACTTTGTCCACTGTAAAGAATGCTGATTTGATTGCTTTCTTAGCTTGTAAACCCTTATGCCCCAAATCTCTGTCATTCCTCTTGTATAATCGATGCATGTCTGCATCTGAGCACCGACCCTTTAGCTTGAGCTCGACCTCATATTTTCTAATTATGGGGGAAAATTCCCCTCAAGTTGGCTCCCGATCAGTTTCAGATCTCGTTCCTATTGATACAAACTTTTTGTTGGACCCGAACTGATCTCCCAGTGGTTCTTGACTGACTTTGATTCAACCTCTCATGTTGTAACACCCCAGAACCTGAACCAGCTACCTTACAGGGCTAAATAGGAAAAATTGCAGAAAATTCAAGTTTTCAGAAATCACGGTCAAGATCATGGACCATCATTTTGGATCATGACATGTGGTCTGATCCGTGGTTCAACCTCCTGTGTTTATTCTCCTAAAATCCACGGGTGACTCCATGGAACGTGGTTTAGAACCACGACTCATCCTGTCATTCGTGATTTTGATCATCAGAGCACCCCCATGCAGGGTCCTAAAACCACGGTCCAATTGACAACTCATCATTCAGTTTTATGGGCCGGATTTCATCTGGAATCACACCTGCAAAAATTAAGATTATTATTGGTAGAAGTATCCAGAGAACTCGAATTCCAAAATGAAGTGGATTGGATAAATTTCCTCAACCGTCAGGTAATTGGTTCCAAGATCAAGTACGTTAAGCATAGTCAAATTTCCAACCTCTCTTGGTAAAGGTCCTTCAAGCTGGTTGTCCCACATTGATAAAATTTGAAGTGATGAAATGTTGAATATGGTTAAAGGGATCGAGCCTGTTAATTTGTTTCTGTCCATGCCCAATTGCTTCAAGTTATGAAGATAACCGATCTCATCAGGAATTGTGCCTATCAAATTGTTTAGCAGAAATGTCAAATAAGAATTCATATATTCTACAAGAGTTTAACTTCTACATAGTAAAACAAACCAACTGTACATAAATATTTGCAGTTGGCATTAGCTGCGAATATACAGCATTAGTTGAAGAAACATAAATGAAAATCATTTTACCCCTGAAGTTTATTTTGAAATCCCTCAAGATACCAAAAATAAGGTGCATCTCCTTTATTGGCCAACTAAAAGTTTTTTACAGACTATTTTACTCTTTATTATCATTACCATTCAATAAAACTTGTTTCCCACTTTAATACACTATCATTTTCTGCATAAATTAACTTTCCCAAGTTAAAAACCACGGTCACAGAACCGTTTGTCGTCCATTTCACTGACCATCGAATGACTCGTGGAATGCAAGTTCAGCAAGTCCCAAAAATGGTTCCAGATTCTACGGGTCATTCCACCGTCCATTGTTTGATTCCATGGGCCGTAGACCCGTCCCTAGAACATTTTGATTTTAGTTTTCTAGATTTAAATTTCAGAGGTATTTTTATAATTCTTCACTTTTTAAGCTCCTAAGTTAAGTCATTTTAGACCAAATTAATGGAATTTTATCCCCACTTAGCCTAGTTCTCTTTCATTCTCTCAATTAAGTTCCAAAAGAAGAAAAGAAGTTCAATTCTCTCAAGCTCCAAGACCTAGGGTTCCTTCTCAAATCCTCCATCTTCAAGCTCTAAGTTAATAAAGCTTCAAGTTCAAGTATGCGAACATTAAATAAGGGATTCCTTTCACCCTTATGCCCCAAACCCCAAGTTTTCCTTTGATTTCATGAATTTCTCAAGTTAGGGTTCTTATCCAATTTTATGATACACAATAAATTTATTTTTCTCATGTTTTCCTATGATTCCTAGTTCTAATTACATTATTTTGAATAGGTTTTTGCAAGTAATCATTTATCTCATGGTTTGAAGGATAACCCTAGCCTAATTTTTCATGTATGACTTGTTTTAAGAAAATTGGCATGTTTAGATAGCATAACCTTATGTATTTCAAGAAATTACATGCCTAGTTCCTAAATTTATGAATTTTTATACGATTATGCATTTAAACTAGTGCCACGCAATCCTTTATGATATGATCTATTGTGAATGATATGACATCCCGATATGCCATCAATGCTCATAAACTATTTTTCAAAAGCAAGACTTGTGAGTAGTATGACATCCGAGTTTGCCATTATGACTATGAATAAACTTTGATGTCTAGATATGTCACATGTTATATGAGCACTATAATTTATTTTGAAAGTAGTATTTAGCACCGAGCAATGAGGGTTCTAGATAACCCAAGTCCAAAAGTACGTTGCCATCATAGGTTGCCATTTGTGGATCACTTCAGGATCCTTATATTTATAGTTCTAACCTTGGTCGGTTAGGATAACATTTTTCAGTGTAGGTGTATGACACTGGACTCTATGGTACTCAACATGGTTTACTTTCAGTTAAGAGAAACTCCCATAAAAATGTTTTGAAGCTACTAAATTTTATGATATTCTATTTTGAAGCTTGACTCATTGTTTTATGACTTATGTTCAAGATACATTCCTCAGAATAATGTTTGTCAAAGCACAAGATTGTTCTAAGAAATGTTGTTTGTTCTACCATTGCTCTTCTTCATACCTCTTTTATCATCACACCCAATTGATATGGACTCTCATATGATCATATAAGTTGTATTTGAATATTTAAATTAGGTTAATTCACATAATTTATTTTTATTTATTTAATTATTTTATTTTTAGGTCACATTTTAAAATTTTAAGACCATTACTTGTCCTTACACCATTTTGATCATGTATAAAATTGATGTGAACTTCAAATAATGTAACTAAGTTATTTTACAATATTTGAATGTTGTTAATTTCCTTAATTTAATTAATTATTACCTTTTTAGCCACATACAAGTGCTAGTCTATATACTCTATCGGTCGTTTGTAGAATACATATAAGGTGAATTATATATGAGGGTCTTTTCTATAATACATTTGTATTAACTTATCTAATTAATCTTATTCTATTATTATATTTTTAAGCCATACAAGGTGACCGTCGAGCATCAACCATGCTATTTGATTGACATACTGAAATAATCTATAAGTGACCTTGCCTATAGTGTATGACAAACTATATTAGTGGTTGATTGTAGACCTTTGCAGTCTATTATTTAACTCCAATGGTCATAAGACAAATATGTTTAACTTTTTCAACAATAACAATGTTAAATTTTTTTACTATTCTAACAGTAATAATCTATTTGTTGCCTATATAGGTGACTCCTCCATTATTTTCTTCATCCACTTCTCCATGTTCTTTTATTTTAAACACCTACAATGTCTAAATTATCTCAAACATCCAAAGTAAAAAAGAGTTGCATTTGTTACTGCGGTGATTCAGCTATCTTAAAGACATCATGCATCAAATTCAGGTCGCAAATTTTATAACTGTGTTGTTGGAAAGGTTAGTTTTTTATAAAAATAATGTATGAATTTTTCCATGTAATTTATATAATATAATTATCTAATTATTCATTATTTGTTTAGTATAATGATGGATGCTCTTATTTTAAGTGGATTGACACAGAAATGTTAAGCAACCATCAACAATGAGTCCAGGACCTCAGACATCATCATTTCAAGGCGTTAAAAAATTTGAAATACTTGGAAGAATGAGAGAATCAGAAGAAAATAGGAATTTGCTTATGACTTTGTTTAAAGAATCAGAAGAAAAAAGGGATCACTTGAAAGGATTGCTCAAAGACACCAAAATTGAGAGGGATCAACTAAAACAAAGGTTGATTGTGGGTGAAGAGAAAGAGAATGGCCTAAAAACAATGTTGTATGGTTTATTGTTAGTATTGACAGTTTGAAAAGGTGTAACAAGAATTTAGTGAGATTGAATAATAAAAATATCGACTACTCTACACTTTTATTTGTCTGCATATCTATTTTATTTAAGGTTAATTATATGCAACATCGACCCAAAGTCGATACTCAATAGTGATAGCCAACTATAATAATTTATCAGTACTTCTATAATCGATTATAGTAACATATGACTACCAGTGTATAAATGACAAACATGTCTATAATAACAATTCTACATAAAATTTCACAATAAAATAACACAATATCATAAAAAATAAATTCATAAATAATTCATAAAACTTATATAAAAAAGATTCATGTTTGTCAACTCATCCATTAAAAAAAACATCAAACTAAAACTTAATTGTCTTAAAACACCAAATAAAGGTGGTCACTTCACGTTTCCTTCATCACTTGCCTTCAGCTCCTCATTGTTGATTTTATCAACAATAGCCATCACATTCACTTTCTCATCTTCCTTCTCTTCTTCCTCATTTGCCTTATCTTGTTCTTCACCATCATTCTCTTTTGACTTGTCCTCTTTCTCCTTCTCTTCTGCCTTGTCCTTTTCCTCTTTCTCTCCTGCCTTGTCCTCTTTTTCTTTCTCTTCTGTATTGTCCTTTTCCTCTTTCTCTTCTGCCTTCTCTTTTTCGTTTTCCTCTGCCTCCTTCTGTCCTGCCTTGTGTTCTTCTTCTTTCTCTTCCTCCTTCTAATCTGCCTTCTTTTCTTACTTGTCCTCTTCCTCTTTTTCTTCTTCCTTGTCCTCTTCATCATCTATATTCTCCTTTTCTTCAACAATTAGTTCATCGGGGTCAGATGCTCATCTGCCTTCTCCTCTTCTTCAGAAGTATATTCAATAGTCTTTTAAACTATTTCTTTCTTTTTTTGATCAACTGCTTCACTGGGGAGCTTCACAACTGGATTTTCAACTTTCATCGCTCAGGCAGCTTCTTTGAGGTTCACCTGGCCTGAAGAATTAGGGGAGTGAACTGTATTTTTTTTGAACAAGGACTGATTAAAAAATGGCACAAGAAAAATAAAAATAATAAAAAATAAAGTAGTTTACTTAGTTTCTATTGCTTCTTCTTGTTCTTCTCATTTCTCCTAAATCTTTCCTTGTTGATGAATGAAGAAATGTTCTTCAATGAATCCTCGAGCAATGACACACGCTAAAGCAGTCCCATATAAACAGATTTGCTCATCACTGCCTTTTCACCACTACATCTCGCATGATCATTAACATGTATTGAGACATGATTACCACCAAAATCCTCGTCATCATACACATCATCGTTCACAATCGATGAAGTAAGGACAGTCACACCATGCAAAGCAATGTACATTTTTTTCACCTCGTCCGTATATGGATTGAATGCTAGCATGCAATCCTGCTTCATCTCACGGACAGTAGGGGTGAGGTATGGGTTCACAATCTACAAAAATACAAATATAACAAAAATATAACATCATTGACTATTTCAATATTATTACTAAATAATAAAAGATAACTTCATACCTTTGTACTTACTTTATACTTATATGGATCACCTTCAATAATATTATCAAATTTTGAAGTGTGCCATCTAAGGATCCTGGGAATGGGCAAAGGAGAATTTCTTATTTTTCTGGCATTCTGTCCAAGCTGGGAAAAAGCCTAGTATATTTAAATTATTATCAAAGCAACATGAAATAAATAAAACGGATCCCAGTCTATAATATACTGCATAAATAAAAGAGAGTCTATAATAAATTGTTTTAATGGTTGACAATATCTACCATGAATGTCCAGGGAAAGCCGTAGAGAGCATAAGTTGCATTGCTCTTCTCAAGATGTACATCTTTCTGCCAGTTTAATTTTATCTTGTTCTTCAAATAGTCCATGGTCAACTCAAAGGACTCCTTACCCCAAGGTACTTTTCAAAGAAACTCAAAGAGTTAACCATTCTAATATAGTCACTGTCCACATTCTTGGACGTATCCCTTGCAAGCAACATCGAATGCAAGAACCACACTAAGCAACATTTAAACTTATCCTCCTTATCCAACCTAACTCCTCTAATCAACTATAATAACTTTGATCCTGTAATGTTCTTGTTCTTGGTAACCTTCTTGCAAAATTTTGTTCCCTTCTCAATAACCTTGTTCAATTTTGATTCATGGGGATAAGATAAATAATTTAACTCCGTGATCAAAACAAACTCCTTCAAGCCAAAATATGAAGACTTGTCATTCACACAGAACCACATCTCATGCAACATGCTATCCTCCTTCACACGATGCAAAAGCATATAATGGACCATTTATCCATTGAACTTGAGATAATCTGGCATATGTCTCAGACGTCCAAAGCATGAACGTTTGAACTTGCTCTTAAGTCTTTGCTCTTTTAAAACTCTTCTAAATTGATGATACAAAGCCATCCTAGACCTAACATATATCTTTGCTAGAAAGGATCCAAACTCATCCATCCATGTACTAAGGTCATACCTCTCATTAGAAATGTGTCTTGCACAAATTGGCAAGGACAATGGATCATCATCCTCATCACCATCTCTCCCACTATCCTCAGCAACATCTCTATCACTAGACTCAACACTATCATCACTATCCTCATCAATTTCAGCGATGGTTTTCGAGTTTGACGTTGGTTCTTCCTCTATAATTTTTTTCTTTTTGAGGTACTTGCAACTTGTTCAGCTTTTCTTTTCCTACCACTAGAACGGGTGCTAGTCCTCTTTGCTCTTCTAGTTTTAACCATCTTTTATGATATCTATATAAAAAAATTTGCCATTGGCAACGACGATATAAAATCAATACTAAAGACCACAAGTCTATTAATAGAATACGAATTTACATAAATAAAACCAGAGATATGTAAAATCAAAATCAGCAGCAGCAACATTATACTGAACAAAAAATTAAAAAAATCTCCACATATTTGACAATTTCATAGGCAAAAACACCATTTTACTGGACAAAATTCAAAAAACTTCTAAAAATATATACCCAGGAACATTAAAAAAATCAAACTTGCTATGTGAAAAACTCAAAAACTCTGTAAAATCATCAATATCAAAGTTTAAAAAGACACATTTTCAATTACTAAATACCCTAAAGTTTCAAAAAAAATTCTTCAATAAACTACGATAGCCCACCAAAACGAAGAACATATAAAAATTAATAATGTGAAACTTATAATGATCGGAAGAACAACAAAACTTACGTGAGATCGAAAAAAACAAAGCTTGAATGTTGGGGGAAGAAGATGAACCCAAGAGGGGTTTAAGAATTTCAGTCGGGAATAACGAGGGAGAGGAGAAGAGTGAATGGTAGTATTGAAAAAGAGGAAGGGTATTAAATGTATTTTAAAAGACTTAAATATAATAACCAAAGTTTTATAAAGTGTTAAATAAGCCCTTGACCCCACAACCTGGTCCCACCTTTTCACCCTTTTCAAACCTAAACCTAAAAAATAATTGAAAAAGAAATTGAGTGAATATGCAACAAATTAAGTTTTAAGAATGGGTAGAGATCCAAATCTTCTCAAGTTAGTAGGATCCCGATGTGAGTACCAAACGCCGAGCGAAAAAAAAAGAAAAGAATATCATGTTTTTAGTGACAACATGTTATATGGGATGATATATCTAAAGTTTAGCATTAAATACTACAATTTTTTAAATATAAATTTGAATATTGTAATTTTTATTTGAATATTCTTGTTTTAATTTGAATATCGTGTTGGATATTAATTTGAATATTGTAGACTGTAGTTCTTATATAAATATTCTTGCTTTGCTTTGAATATCATGTTCACTATTAGTACAGTTTTTTAATATATATTTGAGCACCGATAAGTTTATTTTGTTATATTGTAATATTGATTTAAAATTGGGGATATACGTTTTCCCGATTTTGTTGTGTGTGAAATATTTAAGAGAATATAAAGGAATTGAATATTAATTTTATTGATTTTGTTGTGTGAGTGAAGTTTTTAAAGGAAGATAGAGAAACTAATAGTGTAAATAATTGAAATTAGACCTGCAATAATTAAAACCAAATCTCTTAAAAGGTGAGAATTAGCTTTCTTTATGATGGAATACAATGAAATTTCTATTTTAAAAATTTGGATTAAAAAATTTAATATGATCAGCAGCAAGAATTAAATATACCATTTTTCATATAATATACGAAGTATTTTTTTTAATATAAATTGCATTTAGTGGAGATTAACAAGAAGATGCATAAAAATCTTGTAAAATTATAATGTAGACATATTTATTTGACTAACCTTTAATAGTCCAAAAATTTCATTGACCCGTTAACTAAATTTTAAAATTTGGCAAAAAACAATAAATAAAAAATCTAAAATAAGACTAGTGTAATAAATTTCTCTTTAGCAAGTTTTTAATGAGCTAAATACTATATAAGGATGTATATAATAAGAACTAAGAAGTAAGAAGCACTCTAAAATTCTTAAAGATTTTATTTTACACAAAGATGGACAAAGCTTCAATTACTGTGTTTTTGCTAGTTGCTTTCTTGATTATTTCTTATGGTAAGTCTACTTCTTTTCCTCTTATCATTTTCCCTCGGATCACTTGGTTTGTAGTCTTTTATTGCGTTAGTATTATAACATGCTAATGAGTTTTGTAATTTTCAGATATTACAACGGACAAAAAAACGTGTAAAAAAATACGAGATTGTGAAAGTGAAGAAATGTTTCCAAAATGTGTTTGTGTTAATGGAACATGTGTATGTTCACTCAACACACACTCAATTGATCATGAAGATAGTGGTTCAAGTGGTAAGTATTAACCTTGCAAGAATTTTCATATAGTTTTATTGAAAATATGGAGTTTGTGATGGTTGAAAAGAGTAAAAGTATGTGAGAATGTGTACTTGATGAAATTGATGGAAACAAAATTATTTGTTGGTTGCATCATTATCTGAGATTTTTTTTCTTTTTCTATTTTAGATCTTGAGTTATTCTTTGATCCATTTCATTTGTCGTGATTATTATAAATAATTGATTCAAAATACATATAAATTATCACACTTTCACGGGTTACTTTCATATCTCAAATATCGCGTATTTCTATTACATATATCAACTATCACACTCTGTATATTAAAATATGCTTTGTTGCTCAATTGTTAATCCGTCTAACACACGCTTCATTTTCACTAAAATAAAGTGTCAAGTGACACTTCACGTGGCTAATTTCGTCCATCTAATTTACCTAGGACTTTTATTAGTGACTTTAATTAATAAATAAAATTCATTAAATGGATAAAAGTTAGGGTTAGAAACTAAATAATAGGGAAAAGGGTAAAAACACCGATCGCTATTTGTAAATTTCTCCCCTTTTTCCTATTAACTCAGATAAAATCTCATTGTATTTTAATTGTTGAACCTTGAAATCAATCTTAATTGTATAAATAATCGTTTAGCTTCTAATTTTGATTAAACAAAATTAGGATTTTATAAAATTCTATGGTTCATATAAATTTCAATGTGCATTATCATTTAATAATTTGATTTAATGTTATTTTTCTATAATATGGGTAAGAAATTAAAAAAATATATAAAATAAAAAGAAAATTGTCGAAACTTCTTGATGAAATAAGTGGGGGAAGAAAATTTCAAATGGATAAATAAATAAGAAAGGTAAGAAAATAAGGAAGAAGCTATGAATATAAAGAAATAAAAGGAAAACATTGTCTTTTTTAAAAAAAAATTGGTTAGCTCAATTAGCTGTTAGACACGCCAAGTGGACTCATTTTTATAGGTCTTTCAGCTCTCCATGTCTTTGTCGGATAATTTAAAAAATTTGATCAACTAAGCAACAAGAGGTGTTTTAATATACAAGGTGTGATAGTTAATGCATATAATGAAAACACACGATAATTAAATATGAAATTTATAAAAGAATAATAGTTTTTACGTATTTTAACCTATTCAATCTTTTGTAAATATACATATCAGAGTCCTATACTCATTAAGGAACCATTCTGCAAAATATTTTATGAACAATGTTTGTCCAAGTCAATTAACACAAGAGATTAGAGCCGTTAATATGGATTTGGCCCGCTGGGCTAGGCTATTTCAGCCCATGATTTGATAGGGTTGACCTAAAAATTTTAAGGGAAAAAAATCTAAGTATACTATATTCGATACAATATTACAACTCATACCACAAGATTCTAGTTTTCAATATATACCAATATATTTTCTAAGAATACCTAACATTAATAATTTACCCAATTTAATGAAAAATTTGAAATATAAAAAAAAAAAGATTGGGACTTAACAAATTTTGTTAAAAGAAGTTGAGGGATATCCTCCTCCTCCTCCTCGGGCTAATCTGTTCGGCCAAGCGATCTTTTTGTTCTTTAATCTTGGCCAATTCAAGTTGATCCAAGGCTCTTTCGATCTCGGACCGATCCCCTGGCTCTTCTTCAGCCGCGGGAAGGCTTGGTTCTGTCGAAGAGCTAACACCCCTCCTCCTCCTCCTCCTCCTCCTCACACAAGAACTCCATTAATAATTAGTTTAGTGTGTTCTTCTATGTAACATAATATTTGAAACTCAATTTTGTATCAACCAACGTTCAATATTTATTTTTTCAATATGGAAGATGATAATTGTAATGACCCTTCAGGTCAATTTTTATTTTTTGTGCTTTTTCTACATTTTGAGCTTTTCCTCAACGGCTCCAGGTCATTTATGACTTGCCAAAACTGATGGTTCGGTGCCCGGGACGTTCGTTAGGTCGTTGTGGTCATTTCCCTGTTTTAGCTTTTAAGGTTGGTAAATCTCTGACTTCGGTCAACTTTTTTGACAAGCGCGCTCAGAATCGAATTTCAACAGTTCTGTTGGCTCCGGAATGAAGATTTTGATCTAGTGGGACCACTGGTTTGGGTCTGATTACTTTCGGTTTGGTTTTGTGTGACTTTGTGTGTTTTGAAGTCGTGATTATTATAAATAATTGATTCAAAATACACATAAATTATCACACTTTCACGGGTTACTTTCATATCTCAAATATCGCGTATTTCTATTACATATATCAACTATCACACTCTGTATATTAAAATATGCTTCGTTGCTCAATTGCTAATCCGTCTAACACACACTTCATTTTCACTAAAATAAAGTGTCAAGTGATACTTCACGTGGCTAATTTCGTCCATCTAATTTACCTAGGACTTTTATTAGTGACTTTAATTAATAAATAAAATTAATTAAATGGATAAAAGTTAGGGTTAGAAACTAAATAATAGGGAAAAGAGTAAAAACACCGCTCGCTATTTGTAAATTTCTCCCCTTTTTCCCATCAACTCAGTTAAAATCTCATTGTAATTTAATTGTTGAACCTTGAAATCAATCTTAATTTTTTTTCATTAATCTTCAGTTGCAGCATAAATAATCGTTTAGCTTCTAATTTTGATTAAACAAAATTAGGATTTTATAAAATTCTATGGTTCATATAAATTTCAATGTGCATTATCATTTAATAATTTGATTTAAGGTTATTTTTCTATAATATGGGTAAGAAATTAAAAAAATATATAAAATAAAAAGGAAACTATTGAAACTTCTCGATGAAATAAGAGGGGGAAGAAAATTTCAAATGGATAAATAAATAAGAAAGGTAAGAAAATAAGGAAGAAGCTATGAATATAAAGAAATAAAAGGGAAAATATTATTTTTTAAAAAAAAATTGGTTAGCTCAATTAGCTGTTAGACACGCCAAGTGGACTCATTTTTATAGGTCTTTCAGCTCTCCATGTCTTTGTCGGATAATTTAAAAAATTTGATCAACTAAGCAACAAGAGGTATTTTAATATATAAGGTGTGATAGTTAATGCATATAATGAAAACACGCTATAATTAAATATGAAATTTACAAAAGAATAACAGTTTTTACGTATTTTAACCTATTCAATCTTTTGTAAATATACATATCAGAGTCCTATACTCATTAAGGAACCATTCTGCAAAATATTTTTTGAACAATGTTTGTCCAAGTCAATTAACACAAGAGATTAGAGCCGTTAATATGGATTTGGCCCGCTGGGCTAGGCTATTTCAGCCCATGATTTGATAAGGTTGACCTAAAAATTTTAAGGGAAAAAAATCTAAGTATACTATATTCGATACAATATTACAACTCATACCACAAGATTCTAGTTTTCAATATATACCAATATATTTTCTAAGAATACCTAACATTAATAATTTACCCAATTAAATGAAAAATTTGAAATATAAAAAAAATAGATTGGGACTTAACAAATTTTGTTAAAAGAAGTTGAGGGATACCTTCCTCCTCCTCCTCCTCCTCCTCCTCCTCCTCCTCCTCCTCTCCTCCTCCTCTTCTTCTTCACACAAAAACTCCATTAATAATTAGTTTAGTGTGTTCTTCTATGTAACATAATATTTGAAACTCAATTTTGTATCAACCAACGATCAATATTTATTTTTTCAATATGGAAGATGATAATTGTAATGACCCTTCAGGTTATTTTCCATTTTCTGTGCTTTTTCTGCATTTTGAGCTTTCCCTCAATGGCTCCAGGTCATTTATGACTTGTCGGGACTGACGGTTCGGTGCCCAGGCCGTTCGTTAGGTCGTTGTGACTATTTCCCTGTTTTAGCTTTTAAGGTTGGTAAATCTCTGACTTCGGTCAAATTTTTTGGCAAGCGCGCTCAGAAAAGAATTTCAACAGTTCTGTTGGCTCTGGAATGGGGATTTTGGTCTAGTGGGACCACTGGTTTGGGTCTGAGTGCTTTCGGTTTAGCTTTGTGTGGATTTGTGTTATTTGAAATCAGTTTGGCTGGTAGAGTTCACTTTGGTCAATATTCTTAGCTAACGTTCTCAGAATGGAATTCTGATAGTTTCCTTAGCTCCGAAGAGATGAGTTTGGTCTAGTTGGACCTTTAGTTGAGGCCTGAGAACTTCCGGCGTGGGTTTGGTGTTGTTTCCTCAGTTTTCAGGCCATTTGGAGTTGAAAGTGTAACTTCGGGTGACTTTCGATGATCGGAGGGTCGAATTCAAAATCCGACGATTCCATAAGCTTCAGAATGTTGAGTTTGGGTTAGGGAGGTGGTTGGTTTGGGTTTCGGGTGAGACAGATTGGTTTCGAGCCCTTGAGTTCCTTTTGGTTAGTATTGACTTGGATCAATATTTCTCTGAAACGACCTCGTATGGAAGTTTCATCAATTCTGTTGAGTCCAGAACGTCGTTTCCACTCTGTTAGCATTATTGGTTTTAGAATATCGATTTTCGATTGTGCCCGGAACACCCCGTGGAGTTTTCTAAAAGTTGCTGAAAATTAGTTACAGGCCAGCCTTCAGCGCAATCACGCCAAGGCCAGCGCGATCGCGCCTCAGCGCCTGCCAACCTTCAGCACGATTGCGCCCTACCAGTTCTATAGCACCGAGGCGCCAGCCTCCCTTCAGCGCTGTTGGAGCTGGCCTAGCACCGATGGCGCTGGCCATTTTCTAGCAGCTATATATAGCTGAAAGTTTGTTTTTCCAGCTTTGTTTCTCACACTTTCTCACTCTAAAACTATGATTTCTCTCCAATAAATTGCTCCATATTGATTCTAACACTTGGGGAATCATTTGTCCGTGGATTCTCCGTCATCCTTTGTCCCTTGGTAAGCTCCTTCTCTACCTAGTATTTCTTAAATTCCACCATTGATGCCCTCATCCCAAGCTTGGGGTTTTGTTGTAGTGGCTGCCTTAGGGCTTGTGCATGCTCGTTAGGGTGGTGAATTCTTCGTGTTGTCTAGAATTCCATCTTTTTGGTAAGTAATTCTTGCCCAATTTCCGTTTTAATTTCCGAAATTCCATTCCTTAAACCCCAACCTTTGCGGGCTGTTTTGACCCCTTTTTCCTTGGCCAATTATGCTCAAATTTGGAGCATGCCTTCTTGGTCTCGTTGGGGTCATCGTGGTTTTTTTTATTTTTGGTTTTGGGTTGAGGGTTACACGGGCCTGCTTTTGACTCGGATATCAACCCGGCTATAGTTATAGCAATATGGATATCATTGGACTCGTCTTGACACATAGTTTATGTTCTTGATAGTGTGGCAGCTCTCTGAGGCTATTCGGAAGGGGAAGGCATACGACTGACGGTTTGTGTTTGTAGTTCGGCCCCGAGGTAGGTTACAGTTTACCTTCTAGACTGAGTTTAGTTGGATTATATATATTTATATGTTACTGGCATGCTAGGTTGAATTTTAGATAGACATTAGGCTTAAATCCTGTTTATCATGTTATTTGGCCATTTCGAGTTTTTAGCACTAGGACTATACGTTATCCTTAGCCTAAGAGCTTGTTTCTTCTGTGTGACTAGTCTAAGACCCTTAGCATGCTTTTAGGAGGCTTTAGAGGTAGAATAGAGCTTGCTCGTTATTTTTTGCTTTTATTTTTCACTTTACCGCTTTATTCTATCATTGTATGTAACTGTGGGCCCGAGGCCATGGCTAGGATATGGATGGATTCCAGGTCAGTTCTCTTGTTTTGGAGGGCAATTTTGCCCTGTTTGGTTTGATGGTGTGATTATTCCTCTGCTTGTGAACATTCATACTCATATCGTATGGCATATCATTGGTACAGTATGAAAAATGATTTTTCAAAGGCTTTTGGGTTTGAAAAGAGGTTTTTCTACTGTTGTGATGGATTTTGGACTAAATCGAGCTATTTTGAGTATCACCTTGGTTTTTGAGAGGGAAAGAGGAACTACTATTTTCTGTATATAAATTTATAGTCCGATGCAGAATTTTGGACTCCCGATGCATTACTCCAGGTATTTCACTTTCTCTTTATATACATATTAGTCCGATGCAGTATTTTAGACCCCAGATGTGTTATTCCGGATATTTTATTATTTTATATACATATATGCATAGTCCGATGTGGTATTCTGGGCGCCCATGCAGTATCCAGGTTTATATTATATTGCATTCATGTACGCATCATCGTGCATCGTATTGCATTTGCTTGGGCATATGGGTGGACTCTGATTTGGCTTGATGTTGTTTCCCTCTCTCTTTTTATATATTGGCATGTCTCCGGCTTTATAACTAGACTTAAGAGGATCCCTGTATAGTAAGCTGCTTTCCTGAAATCTATATTTATATACTATCTTTCTGTGCTCGGTCGGCCTATGATACCTACTGAGTACCCGTTGTCGTGGTACTCATACTACACTCTTGATCTCTTTTTCTGATGCAACACCTAGTATGAGCCACCCTCGTTGATCTCCTATCATTCGAGGCCTGTTGCTATTTGGATCGCGGTGAGCTCCCGGTGCTTTAGAGACTTTTACTTGCTTTCCATCTTGTACTTCCTATCTATATTGTGCATTTTGGATAGACAGAGGGTATTGTATAGCTACTCCTTGCTTTAGTCGCTCTTGTACTAGTGACACCAGATCCGGGTTGGTGTTCGGGTTGTTTTGTCTTTTTTGGTCACTTTAGGGCCACATTTTGTATATTATGTATGTTGGTATGTATATATATGCTTTTGGCCTTATCTTTTGTTATATCTTCCGCTTCTCTTTAGTTAAATTATTGTTTACTACTTTTCGCGTGTTTGGGATAGGCTTGTCTACTGGGGGTTATGTAGACGCCATTATGGCCCGGTTTCGGGTCGTGACAGAGTGGTATCAGAGCTTTAGGTTCACCAGTACAAGAGCAAGTGTCTAGTAGAGCCTCGTGGATAAGGTACGATGACGTCTGTATCCTATCTGCGAAGGGCTATAGGACATTCCTAAGGAAAGGCTTCGTTTTGTTTGATTCTTTATCGTGCTTACTTGACTTGATCAACTCATAAGTATATTTGTTTCACTCCTTCTCAGATGGTTCGGATGAGATCTTCAGCGGGTGAGGATGAGGCCCCTGCCCCTGCAGTTAGAGCCCCAGCCAGGGGATGGGGTAGAGGTCGACCCAGAGGTCGAGGCAGGGCAAGGGGTATGGTACCAGCTCAGGCCCGGGCTAGATCACCATCACCATAGCCTGAGGTTAGAGTGGATGAGGTTTAGTAAGAGTCGAAGCATATGGGGCCAGCCCAGCATTCGGCAGGTTTTGTAGCTACTCCAGTATTGCAGGACACCTTGGTCCGGTTGTTGGGGTTTCTTAAGGGTATGACTCCACCAGCTACTTCGCCGAGCACTCTGATTGGTTCTCAGGTTTGAGGTGAGGCTCAGACTTCAGCTCAGGCAACAACACAGGGTTCAAAAGCGCGGCATGTTACTTTGGCTCCCAGATTTGAGGTACTACCTGTACCTGCAGTTGCTCCCTTTCTTCAAGCCGTGCCAGTTATGTCTTCTGAGGAGCAGAAGATGCTGGGTAGGTTCTTGAGATTGGGTCCTCCGAGGCTTTCAGGCGCTTCTAGGGAGGATGCGCACGAGTTTCTAACTAGCTGCCAGGAGAGGTTAGATAATTTGGGGTTGGTTGAGTCTCATGGAGCCGATTACACCATGTTTCAGCTGGATGGTCCAGAAAAATAGTGGTGGAGGTCATATGTTGCTTGTAGACCGGATGGGTCGCCTCCACTTACTTGGGATCAGTTCTCCGCAGCTTTTCTGGAGAAGTATGTAGCACATAGCATGAGAGAGCGTCTGATGGATCAGTTTGCTGGGTTGGAGCAGGGCTTCATGACAGTGTCTGAGTATGAAGTTTGTTTCCACCAGCTTACCCGGCACACCACTATGATTCTGCCTACCGAGCACGAAAGAGTACACCGGTTTGTTCAGGGTTTGACCTTGCACCTGTGCTTGGCCACAAAGGGTATGATAGCGTCAAGTAAGTCTTTTCTGGAGATAGTTGATCATGCCTGTACCATTGAGGGTGTAGTTTGCGAGGCCCAAGGGGGCAGCGATAAGAGGCCCCGCTATCAGGGCAGTTTCAGTGGTTCATAAGGCCGTGGTAGGGGTTACTATGGTAGAGGTCAGTACCAGCAACGTTTCCAGCCGAGCCAGCCTATTCAGGTGGAATTACAGACTACTGAGGGGTAGAGTAGCCAGAGTCTCATTCCTGCTCCTCGAGGTGGTCAATCAGGGTCTACAGGTCGTGGTGGTCATTCTGATTTGTCCGGGACTTCGCAGCGGAGTACACATGGTCTGGGTTGTTATGAGTGTTGCGAGATAGGCCACTTTGCTAGAGAGTGACCATCGGTACAACAGCCTAGGCGACATGATCTGTTGGTTCAGGCCCCTGGGGCTCCAGCACCTCAAGCTAGAGGCGGTTCACAGGGTAGTAGGGGTGGTCCCTAGGGCACTAGAGGTGGACCTCAGTCTGGTAGGTTAGGTAGTTGTGGCGGTCGGGGCCATATGTATGCAGTTCCCGATCGGACAGAGGCCGAGGCTTCAAATGTTGTGATCATAGGTACAATCTCCTTTTGTCACCAGTCTGCTTCTGCTTTATTTGATCCGGGCTCTACATTCTCGTATGTATCTGCTTATTATGCTACTCATCTGGGGTCTGCTTGTGAGTCCTTGTATGTTCATTTGCGTGTATCTACTCCCGTAGGTGATTCTTTAGTAGTGGATCAGGTGTATCGGGCTTGTGTGGTGACTATCTTGGGGTATGACACCTGGGTTGACTTGGTTGTCCTTGATATGGTCAATTTTGATGTGATCTTGGGCATGGATTGGTTGTCTCCTTATCACGCGGTCTTGGATTGCTTCGCCAAGACTATTACTCTTTAGATGCTTGGTATCCCTCCTATCATATGGAAAGGAGTCGATAGCCACATGCCGAGGGGAGTTATATCTTTCTTGAGCGCCCAACGGTTTGTTGGGAAGGGGTGCTTAGCTTATGTTTCCTACGTCCGTGATACTAGTGCCACCACACCTCCTCTTGACTCAGTTCCTGTGGTTTGTGAGTATTCAGATATGTTTCCTTCCGATCTTCCGGGTCTTTCTCCTGATCATGACATTGATTTTGGTATTGATGTCGAGCCGGGAACCAAGCCCATTTCTATTCTGCCATATCGGATATCACCTGCTGAGTTGAGAGAGCTTAAGGATCAGCTCCAGGATCATTTGAGTAGAGGGTTTATCTGGCCTAGTGTGTCTCCGTGGGGTGCTTTGGTTCTATTTGTGAATAAAAAGGATGGGTCTATGCGTATGTGTATCGACTATAGGCAGTTGAATAAGGTGACAGTTAAGAACAGGTATCCAATGTCGTGTATTGATTACTTGTTTGATCAGCTACAGGGGCAGCCGTGTTTTCTAAGATAGATCTGAGGTTCGATTATCACCAGCTGAGGATTAGGGCTGAGGACATTCCAAAGACTGCATTTAGGACTCGGTACAACCATTATAAGTTCCTAGTCATGTCTTTTGGGTTGACTAATGCCCTAACAACATTTATGAAATTGATGAACCGTGTGTTCAGTGCTTACCTAGATTTGTTTGTGATTGTGTTCATCGATAACATTCTGATTTATTCGAGGAGTAGGGAGGAGCATGAGCAGCATCTTAGAGTTGTACTTCAGGCTTTGCGAGACCACCTGTTGTATGCCAATTCACTAAGTGTGAGTTTTGGCTGGAGTCTGTGGCATTCTTGGGGCACATGGTGTCCAAGGATGGGATTATGGTAGATCCAGCGAAGATTGCAGCAGTTCATGATTGGGCTAGGCCTATTTCTCCTACCGAGGTCCGTAGTTTCATCGGGTTAGCAGGTTATTACAGATGATTTGTGGAGGGATTTTTTCTCGATAGCAGTGCCATTGACTAGATTGACTTAGAAGGATGTTCCCTTCCAGTGGTCAGATGAGTGTGAGGAGAGCTTTCTGAAGCTCAAGGCCTTATTGACTTCAGCTCTGATTCTTACACTTCCGATCGAGGGTCAAAGTTTCACCATATATTGTGATGCATCAGGTATTGGTTTGGGTTGTGTGTTGATGAAGCAGAGCCGGGTTATTTCATATGCTTCCAAAAAGTTGAAGGTTCAGGAGAGGAACTACCCCACACATGACTTGGAGTTAGCAGTGGTAGTCTTCGCGTTGAAGATGTGGAGGCATTACCTTTATGGCGTGCATTGTGAGATCTTTACTGACCATCATAGTCTTCAGTACATTTTCTGCCAGAAGGATCTAAACTTGAGGCGGCGGAGGTGGTTGGAGCTACTGAAGGACTATGATATTTCTATTCTCTATCATCCGGGCAAGGCAAATATGGTAGCGGATGCCTTGAGCCGAAAGGCGGTGAGTATGGGTAGTTTAAATTTCTTAGCTATGGAGGAGCGACCTTTAGCTTGGGACATTCAGTCCTTGGCTAACAGGTTGGTTCGACTTGACATTTCTGAGCCGGGCCGTATTCTTGCTTGTGTTGAGGCTAGGTATTCCTTGTTGGAGAAGATTCGAGCACATCAGTTTGATGATGCGAGATTGAGGATCATTCGTGAAAAGGTGTTGAGTGGTGAGGCTAGAAAGGCGACTTTAGATTCGGAGGGGAATCTGAGGATCGAGGGTCGTATTTGCGTTCCTAGAGTTGGTGACTTGGTCAGATTGATATTGGAGGAGGCTCATTGCTCTAGATATTCCATTCATCCCGGGGTAGCTAAGATGTACCGTGACTTGAGGCAGCACTACTAGTGGTGTGGGATGAAGAGGGATATTTCGGCTTTCGTATCCAGGTGCTTGAACTGTCAGCAGGTGAAGTTTGAGCACCAGAGGCTAGGTGGTTTACCACAGAGGCTACCCATTCCGGAGTGGAAGTGGAAGCGTATATCCATGGACTTTGTAGTCAGATTTCCACGTACCTTGTGGAGGTTTGATCCTATTTGGGTTATCATGGACAGGTTCACGAAGCTTGCTCACTTTCTGCCAGTTTAGACTTCCTACAGTTCCGAGAGGTTGGCCCAGATCTATATTCGAGAGATTGTCCATTTGCATGGGGTGCCAGTTTCTATCATTTCCGACAGAGGTACTAGTTCACTTCGCACTTTTGGCAGTCTATTCAGAGAGAGTTGGGTACTAGAGTTGAGCTTAGAACTACCTTTCATCCGCAGACAGATGGCCAGTCAGAGCGTACCATTCAGGTTTTGGAGGATATGTTGCGAGCCTGTCTTATTGATTTCGGGGGTCAGTAGGACCAATGTTTGGCGTTGGTAGAATTTGCATATAATAATAGTTACCATTCCAGCATCCAGATGGCTCCATTCGAGGCTTTGCATAGTAGGTGGTGTAGATCTCTAGTGGGTTGGTTTGATGCTTTCGAGGTTAGTTAGTAGGGTACTGATTTGATTCGTGATTCTATGAATAGAGTTTGGGTTATTCAAGAGAGGCTTCGTACTGCCCAGAGTATGCAGAAAAGTTATGCTGACCAGAGAGTTCGAGATCTCGAGTTTATGGTTGGTGATAGTGTGTTCCTTCGGGTATCGCCCATGAAGGGCGTGATGCAGTTCGGGAGGAAAGGTAAGCTCAGTCCGAGGTTCATTAGTCCATTTGAGATCCTTCACCGGATTGGAGAGGTTGCTTATGAGTTGGCCTTGCCTCCTGCTCTTTCTAGTGTTCATCCGGTGTTTCATGTTTCTATGCTGTGGCGGTACATTCTGGATGAGTCTCATGTTCTTCAGTTGGAGTCGGTTCAGTTGGATGAGTCCATAGCCTTTGAGGAGGAGCCTGTTGCTGTTTTGGACAGGCAAGTTAGAAAGTTGAGGTCCAAGGAGATTCTATCAGTTAAGTTCCAGTGGCGGCATCGTCCTGTCGAAGAAGCTAGTTGGGAGATCGAGACCGACATATAGACCCGTTATCCTCATATTTTCGAGTTTTCAGGTACTATCCTAATTCTAACTTTCGCGGATGAAAGTTCTTTTAGTAGTGGATGTTGTAATGACCTTTTAGGTCATTTTCCATTTTCTGTGCTTTTTCTGCACTTCGAGCTTTCCCTCAGCGGCTCCAGGTCATTTATGACTCTTCAGAAGTAACGATTCGATGCCCGGGCCGTTCATTAGGTCGTTGTGACCATTTTCCTATTTTAGCTTTTAAGGTTGGTAAATCTCTGACTTCGGTCAACTTTCTTGGCAAGCACACTCAGAATCAAATTCTGACAGTTCCGTTAGCTCTGGAATGGGGATTTTGGTATAGTGGGATCACTGGTTTGGGTCTGAGTGCGTTCAATTTGTTTTTTTATGGCTTTGTGTGTTATAAAGTTAGTTTGGCTAGTAGGGTTGACTTTGGTCAACATTCTTAGATAACATGCTCGAACTGGAATTCTGACAGTTCCGTTAGCTCCGAAGCAAAGAGTTTGTCTAGGTGGACCTTTAGTTGAGGCCTGAGAACTTCCGGCATAGGTTTGGTGTGTTTTTCTCAGTTTTCAGGCCATATGGAAATGAAAGTAAAACTTCGGGTGACTTTCGATGATCGGAGGGTCGGATTCGAAATCTGATGATTCCATCAGCTCCGGAATGTTGACTTTGGGCGAAGAAGGTGGTTGGTTCGGGTTCTGGGTGAGATGGACTTGTTTCGAGTCCTTGAGTTCCTTTTCGTTAGTGTTGACTAGGGTCAACATTTCTCTGAAACGACCTTGTATGGAAGTTTCGTCAATTCCGTTGAGTCCGAAACGTCGTTTCCATTCTGTTAGCATTACTGGTTTTTGAATATCGGTTTTCGGTTGTACCCGGAACACCCAGTGGAGTTTTCTAAAGGTTGTAGAAAATTAGTTGCAGGCCAGCCTTCAGCGCAATCGTGCCAAGGCCAGCGCGATCGCGCCTAAGCACCTGGAGACCTTCAGTGCGATCGCGCCCTCCCAGCGCTATAGCGCCGAGGTGCCTGCCTCTCTTTAGCGCTTTTGGCGCTGTCCTAGCGCCGATGGCGCTGGCCATTTTCCAGTAGCTATATATAGCTGAAAGATCATTTTTCCAACTTTGTTTCTCACACTTTCTCACTTTAAAACTATAATTTCTCTCCAATAAATTGCTCCATATTGATTCTAACACTTGGGGAATCGTTTGTACGTGGATTCTCCGTCATCCTTTGTCCCTTGGTAAGCTCATTCTCTATCTAGTCTTTCTTAAATTCCACCATTGATGCCCTTATCCCAAGCTTGGGGTTTTGTTGTAGTGGCTACCTTACGGCTTGTGCATGCTCGTTAGGGTGGTGAATTCTTCGTGTTGGCTGGAATTCTGTCTTTTTGGTAAGTAATTCTTGCCATATTTCCATTTTAATTTCCAAAATTCAATTCTTTAAACCCCAACCTTTGCGAGCTGTTTTGACCCCTTTTTCCTTGGCCAATTGTGCTCAAATTTAGAGCATTCCTTCTTGGCATCGTCGGGGTCATCGTGGTTCTTTTCATTTTTGGTTTTGGGTCATGGACCCCGTAGGCCCGCTTTTGACCCAGATATCGACTCGGCTACAATTGTAGAAATATGGGTATCGTTGGACTCATCTAGACACATAGTTTATGTTCTTGATAGCGTGGCTTCTCTCTGAGGCTATTTGGAAGGGGAAGGCACACGAGTGACGGTTCGTGCTTGCAGTTCGGCCCCGAGGTAGGTTACGGTTTACCTTCTAGACTTAGTTTTGTTGGATTATATATATTTATATGTTACTGGAATGCTAGGTTGAATTTTAGATAGACTTTAGGTTTAAATCCTGTTTATCATGTTATTTGGCCATTTCGGGTTTTTAACACTAGGACTGTACGTTATCCTTAGCCTAGGAGCTTGTTTCTTCTGTGTGACTAGTCTAAGACCATTAGCATGCTTTTAGGAGGCTTTAGAGGTTGAATAGAGCTTGGCCGTTGTTTTTCGCTTTTATTTTCCGCTTTACTGCTTTATTCTATCATTGTATGTAATTGTGGGCCCGAGGCCATGGCTAGGATTTGGATGGATTCCAGGTCAGTTCTCTTGTTTTGGAGGGCACTTTTGCCCTGTTTTGTTTGATGGTGTGATTATTCCTCTGCTTGTGAACATTCATACTCATATCGCATGGCATATCATTGGTACAGTACGAAAAATGATTTTTAAAGGCTTTTGTGTTTGAACAGAGGTTTTTCTACTGTTGTGATGGATTTTGGACTAAATTGAGCTATTTTGAGTATCACCTTGGTTTTTGAGAGGGAAAGAGGAACTACTATTTTCTGTATATAAATTTATAGTCAGATGCGGTATTCTGGACTCTCGATGCATTATTCCGGGTATTTCACTTTCTCTTTATATACATATTAGTCCGATGCAGTATTTCGGACCCCCGATGCATTATTCTGGGTATTTTATTATATTGCATTCATGTACACATCATTGTGCATCGCATTGCATTTGCTTGGGCATATGGATGGACTCTGGTTTGGCTTGATGTTGTTTCCCTTTCTCTTTTTATTTATTGGCATGTATCCGACTTTATAACTAGACTTAGTAAGATCCCTGTATAGTTAGCTGCTTTCCTGATATCTATATTTATATACTATCTTTCTGCGCTCGGTCGGCCTATGATACCTACTGAGTACCCGTTGTCTTGGTACTCATACTACACTCTGCATCTCTTTTTCTGATGCAACACCTAGTACGAGCCACCCTCATTGATCTCTTGTCGTTCGAGGTCCGTTGCTGTTCAGATCGCGGTGAGCTCCCGGCGCTTTGGAGACTTTTACTTGCTTTCCATCTTGTACTTCCTATCTATATTTTATATTTTGGATAGACAGGGGGTATTGTATAGCTACTCCTTGCTTTAGTCGCTCTTGTACTAATGACACCAGGTTCGGGTTGGTGTTCGGGTTATTTTGTCTTTTTCAGTCACTTTAGTCACTTTATGTACGTTGGTATGTATATATATGCTTTTGGCCTTATATTTTGTTATATCTTTCGCTTCTCTTTAGTTAAATTATTATTTACTGCTTTCTCCGTGTTTGGGATAGGCTTGTCTACTGGGGTTATGTAGATGCCATCATGGCCCGATTTTGGGTCGTGACAATAATCTTCATTCAATCATGATTCAACATGGAGGTCGATGAAGATGAAGTGTAATACACCTCTTTATATACAATTTTCAATCCACAAAAAAAAATAAGCAGTTAGTGTACAAAATGAGTATACAAAACTTAGTCCATTTTTACATATCAATTTTCAGAATAAGAACTTCTTTGATATCAATTTTAAGACCAATTGCATACAGTAAGAACCCAAAAAGGAATATCATTTAGTGTATGAAATTGATATATAAACAGGTTTCAAAAGGATTGGTTAAACTAAACCATGAATATCAGATTTTGTACCGTTTTCATACATTAAAAATCAATAATAAGATACATCATTTGTAAATAGCATCTTATATACCAATTTCATATATGTAAAACACCTAAGTTTTCAGTCCACAAAAAAGATAGTCAGTTGTATGACATTGTTATACAAATTAATTTATACTAATTGGTTAAACATAATACAAAGATATCAGATTGTATATAAATTTTATAGAACTCAATTTTTTTTGAAATCCACTCTAATGAAATTAATAAAAAAAAATTGAAATTAGGGATAGAGTATCGGGTTTAGAATGGCACTAATTTTTATGATACGAATCTTGATAGTTAAATTTATTTTTTAGTGATTTTTTTCTTCAATAAAACTTGTATTGAAAGAGTATCTGAGTTAATATGAAATTCTTGGGAGAGATTTTCTTTAAGAAGGATAACTATGTGGAAAGAAAAAGAAGAATATTTCTTTCCTTTGTTGAATAGAGAGGGGGAGATGGCTACTAAAATGGAATAATACTATATTTGGGTTGATTGATATCCTTAATTTTAGCTCATATGTTTATATCTTTCTTAAAATATTATCTTTCTTAATTACAATAAATTATTTACTGAGTCCCAGTCCAAGTGTGTTAATTAATTAAGTAGCATTAAGAAAAAAAAATTTAAATACATTTAAAAGGGTGTTCGACTATCCCAGGACAGTCCCTGGCATGTTTGATTCTTAATTAATAGTCTGGCAAGGTGGATCGACCTTCCCTGGTAGCTTTGTCATAGTTACCTTTAGCATTGTTACTAATAAACTCTCATAAATTGCTATTTTTAGGAGTGTGGCTACCTCCTCATAGAGATATTGACAATCCTCAGTAGTATGCATGTGAGTGTCATGTCGTGGTAATCACATTAGAAGCTCCAGCCCCTTTTATTAGTATCCTATTTTAAAGGCTTGGAGGACCTGGTTTCCTTGATGTTTCGTATGGCCAACACTAGCTATGAGGGGCTGATGCTGAAGCAATGGGACTTTGTCCACTGTATAGAATGCCTATTTGATTGCTTTCTTTGCTTGTAAACCCTTATGCCCCAGGTCTCTGTCATTCCTCTTGTATAATCGGATGCATATCTGACTCTAAGCACTGACCCTTTAGCTTGAGCTCGACCTCGTATTTTCTAATTATGGGGGAAAATGCCCTTAGGTTAGCTCCCGACCAGTTTTGGATCTCGTTCCTATTGATACAAACTTTTTGTTGGACCCGAACTTATCTCCCAATGGTTCTTGACTGACTTTGAGTCAACCTCTCATTTTGTAAGACCCCAGAACCTGAACTACCTACCTTACAGGGATAAATAGGAAAAATTGCCATCCATCATTTGATTCCACAAGCCGTAGACCCGTCCGTAGAACTTTCTAATTTTAGTTTTCTAGATTTAAATCTCAGGAGTATTTATATAATTCTTCACTTCTTAAGCTCCTAAGTTAAGTTACTTTAGGCCAAATTAAAGGGATTTTATTCCCACTTAGCCTAGTTCTTTTTTATTCTCTTAATCAAGTTCCAAAAGAAGAAAATAAATTCAATTCTCTCAAGCTCGAAGACCTAGGGTTCCTTCTCAAATCCTCCATCTTCAAACTCTAGGTTAAGAAAACTTCAAGTTCAGGTATATGGTCATTCAATAAGGGATTTCTTTTACTCTTATGCCCAAAACCCTAAGTTTCTCTTTGATTTCATGAATTTCTCAAGTTAGGGTTCTTACCCAATTTTATGATTTTCAATAAATTTGTTTTTCTCATGTTTTCCTATGATTCCTAGTTCTAATTACATGATTTAGTAATCATTTACCTCATGGTTTGAAGAATAACCCTAGCCTAATTTTGCATGTATGACTTGTTTTAAGAAAATTGACATGTTTAGATAACATGACCTTATATATTTCAAGAAACTACATGCCTAATTCTTAAATTTATGAATTTTTATACGATTATGCATTTGTACTAGTGCCATGCAATCCTTTAAAATATGATCTATTGTAAATTATATGACATCCCGACATGCCATTAATGCTCATGAACTATTTTTCAAAAGCAAGGTATTGAGTAGTATGACATCCGGGTTTGCCATTATGACTATGAATAAACTTTGATATCTAGATATGTCACATGTTATGTGAGCACTATGATTTAATTTGGGAGTAGTATTTAGCACAGAGCGATGAGGGTTCTAGATAACCTAAGTCCAAAACTACGTTGTCACTGTAGGTTTCCTTTTGTGGTTCACTTCAGGATCCTTATGTTTATGGTTCTAACCTTTGCCGATTAGGACGATATTTTTTGGTGTGGGTGTATGACACTGGACTCCATGGTGCTCAACATAGTTTACTGTTGGTTAAGATAAACTCCCATAAGCATGTTTTGAAGCTTCTAATTTATATGATATTCTATTTTGAAGCTTGGCTCATTATCTTATGACTTATGTTCAAATTATGATATTCACTTATGATTTCTTTTACTTATGCGTGAACGCAGTTTTAAGTATGCTTTCCAAATAAGTTTTCATCATGTCATTGCATAAGCTCGCATACTCAGTACATCCTATAGTACTGATGCATACTTCTTCTGTTGCATCCTATCATAATGCAGATTCAAGCTCTCGCTTCCAGATTTGTGGCTAGAGACTGCAGGATTTCCAGTCGCAGTTGGTGATTCCTCGTCCTTCAAGGACTAGTTATATGTTTAGCTATCTTTATGACTTCCTTTCAATACTTCGAGTTAGCTGGGGTTTTGTTCCAACAACTCACCCTATCAGTTTTAGAGGCTTTTAAGACATATCTAGACAGTCATATTTCATGTTTTAAATTTTGATATTCTTAAGACTTTTATCTTGTGATGATTTGGTGTGCCTATTGTTTTGATTCAAGCTCCCGCTATGAATATCTATGTTATGTTTAAGTCATGTTAAGACCAAGGGTTAACTAGAGATCACTTGTGGTCTCTCATCCCGTGTTACGTCCAAGGGTAGCCTCAGGGTGTGAAAAACTTGGTATCATAGCATTAGGTTTAAGAGTCCTAGGAATTCTGAAAGCTGCATTAAGTAGAGTCTCTTTCATGTGCATAGCGTGAAGCACGCCACACTTATGAAAGGGAGGCAACGAGGTGCTTTAGAAAAAAACTTCACTTGTTTCATGTTCAATATCGTGCAATATTGTTTGACTCTATTTATCCCTCTAATCCATTTATGCATTTTAGATCATGCCTCCTCACAGAGCTAATGCCCGTAATGCTAATCCTCCAGTTTTAGAGCACAAGGTCATGAATGCGGAGTTTAGAAAATCCATTCAGATGCTAGCTCAGGCGATGACCAACCAGGTTATTCAGTAGGCACCTATTTCTGCAAACCTAAATGGTGGGACGACCGCTGCCAGAGTCAGAGATTTTGTCCGTATGAACCTGCCAGAGTTTTTGGGGTCAAAGGTTAGTGAGGACCCACAAAACTTCATTGATGAGATCAAGAAGATTCTTGAGGTGATTCAAGTGATCGGTACCAATGATGTTGAGCTTGCTTCCTACCAACTCAAGGATGTGGCTCACATTTGGTATACTCAGTGTAAGGATGCTAGGGGCAGGAATGCAGCCCTTGTGACTTAGGACTGCTTTGAGGGAGGTTTTCGTGATAGGTTCTTCTCGAGGGAGTTGACAGAAGCCAAGGCTGAAGAGTTTATGAATTTAAGGCAAGGATCGAATTCAAAACTACCTTTGTGCTATGTCATCCCTCCAGGAGTAGGAGAGTTCCCTAGATGTAATCACTTGTATGTTACAAGTCTTCTCTCTCGATGTTTATGCTTTACTAGACCCCAAAGCTTCTTTGTCATTTGTGATCCCTTATGTTACTTGTAAGTTTGAAGTCAGTCCTGAACAACTCTTAGAGCCCTTTTAGGTCTCTACTCCTGTTGGTGAGTCAGTCCTAGCCAAGAGAATATATAGAAACTTTCCAGTAACAGTCCTTTATAGATTCACCTCAGCTGATCTAGTAGAGTTGGAGATGATTGATTTTGATGTGATTCTTGGTATGTATTAGTTACATGTGTGTTATGCATCGATTGATTGCCAAACTAGAATAGTCAGCTTCAAGTTTCCAAATGAGCCTGTCTTAGAGTGGGAGGGTAGTCCTCCATCCTCCAAGGGTTATTTCATATCCTATCTCAAGGCTAGAAAAATGATTTCTAAGGGGTAATGTCTACCATATAGTTTGGGCGATGGATTATGAATCCAAAACCCCATTGTTGACACCCAATTTTGACCTCTCTAAATCTTTCTTGGGCTGTTATTTTACTAGTTATTCTTATTTTTTAAGCTTAATTTTCCTCGCATATTGCTCTTATCTGCCAAATAAATCACTTATTTTATCATCGTCGTTATGTTTTTAAGTTAAATATATAATTTATTCTTATTATTACTATTCTATCGTAAATTTTGAATAATATTACGTGTCATTAATCTTACGTATATGCGTAATTTATTTATAATTTTAAATAATATATACATTTTGATAATTATCATTAATTATTTTTGTCTACTAAATTGTATATATGTAGTATTTTATGTACTAATTATCGTTAATCATTATTTTGTTTATCAAATTATATATGGTTTTATTAATCAAATAGCAGCCCAATTACATTTGGTCTTCCAAATTTATTTAAATTCTAGCCCCTTTCTATTCAATTTGAACTAATCTGGCCCATTTTTAAATCCAAATCCAATTTCAATTGACCCAATTGTGTGACCTGACCCGCGACCCGGATCCGACCCAAGTTTCATCCGAATCTCAACCGTCCATCCAAGATGATCAACGGGTCAGATCAACCCTCTCCTCTTTTTCCTTTTTAATGACCAACCTCCCCCAAACCCTGATTTTTCCAACTTCTCCTCAAACCCACCAGCCGCCGCCTCATCCCCATCGTCCTCCCCCTCTCTGCCATCACCACCGAAATGGCAAAGCACCGCTGCTCCACCATCTCCGGTGAAGCGGCCACCATAACCCCTCAGCCCTCTCTCTCTTTTCTCCGTTCTCCACCATCTCCACCAACTCCGTTACTATCCCGCTACCACCAGTGAACCCTACCATAAAAAAAACCACCAGCCATATCTTCGGCACCCTTCCCTTCCTCTTTTCTTTCTGCCAACCCCAGCCGCCACACTCACCCATTTTGCTCTCCCCTCCACCACTAAACAACTACTAAACAGACCCCATACTCCCTTTTTTGTTCCCCAATTCCCCACCCAAAAACCCAAAGGTCCTTGTCGTTAATGCTCTGGTGAGATGAAGCCCGGGGAAGATTATCGATGGCTTCGTATCACCCTTCTTCATTCAGCATGAGTTTAGAGATGAAGTTTCACAAAATCCATTTATGGTACCCTCTGTCCGTATTCATATTTTAATTATTAATACTATCCAGGTATGAAATTTGTACCAAATTGGCTGCTATTCTCTGTTAAGTGTTCCATTAATATACATGGAGACCTCTAGTTATTATAAACAAGGATCTGTTATGGTTGATTTGGTTACTATGTTCATATTCTACATGTCCAAATTCATGCTCACATTAGTGTTTGATACGCTATTTCGGACGGAGAACACAGTACTTTTAGTTGCAATTCACATACTGTAAATACTCGTTTTCCTTAAATCAACTATATAGTGACTTTGCACAACTCAGCTCCTTCCCGGCCAAAGTTTGATTCATGCCAGCCTCTATTTGTTAAGTGTGTTGGCCTTAGAATGTTGCTTGGTATGATTTTATCCTCAAAGATGGTTTGTCTTTTAAAAAAACTAAGTGATAATTTTTCCCTTGCTCAAATTCTGTCAAATTAAGCTTGAATGATCTTCCTTCCTAAATTAGATTCTTGACGACTTTCTTTATGGGCTGATTACGTGAACTTTTTGGAAGTTCTTTATTCTGTTTGATTCGTAACAGCTTTCTTGTATGCTAATTATGGCAGCTTGAAATCTTTACTTTATGCAAATCACCTATTAGTATGTGACATCCTTTGACGTTGATTTATTTGGTAATTTGGGCTGATTTTAGGCTAAATTGATCTAGGAAAACTTTAGCATTGAATCCCTTTCCTTTAAGAGAGTATGTGACAGCCTTTGCCTTACCACTCCTTTATGAATATGGTTGAAAAATCTGCATTAATTCATTTTCCTTTTTTCACTGCTATCATCTAATTGATTGTCATAACTTTAGTACTTATGTAAATATGGTAAGCTTTGGATATGTTGCTGCTTAAAATATGGAGTTTTAGTACCTACCTAATTATGGTGATTTCCTGCTAATTTCCCTCCTCTTTAGTAATGTGGACAATTTTAATACTTATTTATGGTAGCTTTGACATGATTTTTGCACTGAATTGATTCCTATGATTGAGCACTCCACATCCATTAACTGTGATACATTCCTCTAATATATTACTCTTCTCCTCTCTATTAAAGATCTAGAATTGACAGACTGAAAGGCCCCCACAACTTTCACGAACACTAATACATATGCACACAAGAGAAAACTTATAGAGATAGAGTTTTCCCACGGGTTCTACTATCTGTTGTAACTCGCTCTCGCGAGTTCTCTCTACTGCTCAATTCGGAACTGTCCTATTCTACTACTTCTAAAGGAAGGTGTTTGAAGTTGCTGGATCACTGTTTGTTATTATTTTCACTTTGTTTCTACCTGACTGGTTAGTCTCCTCTCGATGTTTTCAATACTTGTATGTTAGATCGTTGTAGTTTCCACCTCTTGCCATTGGTTTATAGTTGTTTAATTCTTTAAGTATGATATAGGAAGCACCCAGGTATGTTCTCTATTACTCTTTTGTGTGTTGTTAAAATCTGTATGATAGGAGCATGCCTATAGGTCTCAAAAACTTCTTTGTGAATGTCTGCATGGATTTGTGTGGTTTGCTGTGATACGAAATTTATGACAAATACATGCTCTCGTTGTGATTCTCTGGCTACTGATAGATGTTGGTTTGTTTAGGCTCCCTTGGTATGAGCACTGCCCAGAATCCTTGAGGTTCTCGGGATCTTGACATGCCAAGGGGGTGGTTGTCGATTCTAGATCAAAATTCGGTTTCTGTTTGTATCGTATTTGAAAGTTTGGCAGATATGTTCGTTCCCGACTTCAATCCCTTTAAAGAGGCTTAAAGTAACATGGTGAGCACTGGTCTGAAGAGTTGCCCGAGACTAGGAGATTTCTATAGACCTTTTAGATTTTTATTAATTTTGTTACTCTTTGTATATCCATTCATTTGGGTCTGTAATATTTTGTATAAACTCTGACGATGTAATGAAATACATTAGGGGTGCAACGGGGGAGGGGCAAACTACGTGCTACTTGCTTTAATTGTAAATCATAGAAATCATGTCTAGGATTTTTATTAATTTTCATTGGTTAGAAATTATGACCATAGAGTTTGTATTAGTATTGTTTGTTAGAAATCATGTTTAAGTCTTAAAATCTGCTTCGTTGTTTAAAATCAGAAACCATGCCTATAAGTCAATCTGTTTCAACGTTCTAATTTATTTGGTCACTGTTTCAGCACGTTTAAAACTAAGTAGTTACCATGCCTATAGTACTAAATAAGTTTTCAGCATGTTAAATCTTTCAGATAGCGTACCAATATGATTTAAATTTATTTCAGTATATTATTTCATTTAGATATCATGCCTATAGGATCTAAACAAGGTTTCAACATATTAATTCGTTTAGATACCATGCCTATAGGATCTGAAACTGTTTCCAGCATATTAATTCATCTGATCGTTAATTTCAACATGTCAAAACCAATTTCAGCATGATAAACTGCTAGATATTATGCTCATAGGACTTAATTAATAAATTTCTGCATTAGGGATCATGCCTATAGGTTTAATCATACGAAAGTGTTAATGTTTGAAGTATGTTAATCACTTAGTTATCTTTTAATTAATTAAGAGGCTTCTATGAAACCATTATATGCTACTTGATTTAAAGTCCCTTCTTGCTTTTGCTTGATGCTTTTCCGTGTCTAATTAGGAAACCTAAGATTTTATTTGTCTAGTCCCATATCCAAATAGTAAGTCCAGATGCCTCTTGGATGTTAAGTTGGGACGGGTAGGCATCTTAAGACGCGTTAGTCTTTTCATTTTTTTAGTGCGCTTTTAGGTTAATAACAATCTTAATAACCAACCTAGGCGGGTAGATATACGGATATGATGGAAATCGACCCGAGCAGAACACGACAATATCTTTGGAATTGTCTCCGATAATAAGCCGGGCGCTGATCCGAATAGGTTAAAATTAACCTAGGTTTGTTTCTTTCTATTTGTTTGGGGTAATTAACTAAATCGCTTAGTAATTAGGTCTCTTTTCCTATATCATTGTGTCACTTCTGACTTCTCGCTTATCTGATCTTTTCGTTTATTTATTTACTGGCGTTAATTCATGACCGCTTTTCTCACTTAGATTTTAGCAATTAATTTGGCTTAAATACTTGTTTTAAATAAAGTCTTACTTGTTTGATTACATAGTTTTAGTTTAATTAATCGACTCATTATTTATCACTTATTCCCACATAAATAACGAATCCGGCAGGGACCCACATTTGTGGACCTCGAAAGGTGCTTAACACCTTCCTTTCGAGGTAACTTGAACCCTTACCCGATTCTCTGGTTGCGTAGACTTAAAATAAAACTTAATTTAATTGTAATTAGTTAGAACGGCGCCCTAGCGCGCCTTAAATTTGTTAGGTGGCGACTCTTCACGCTCTCTTCCTGAAAGAGAGTTGTCACGTCGAAACCCGCTTTTCCGCGAGGAAAATGGGGCGCGACAGAATGGCGACTCCGCTGGGGATACTTAGGTTCTAACCATTACGGATTTTATGTTATGCGGGAATTTGTGTTACCTTATTTTATTTTTAAAAAAAAAATAAATGTTTTTTTTTCCTAATTAATTTCGTTATTTTTTATTTTTTCATGTTTAGCTTGCTCTTTTGACAAATTACTTGTGATTCTTTATTAATTTATTTACTTGCTTTTTTCTTTACTGCTTTCATTAACTGTTCAATATGCTAATTTCCTTTTTTTTTTATATATGCTACATGTTATCGCTTTTCATAACTGGCATTCCGTTCATACTTCCCCCACTTGGGAACTTCACACTTTCACACACTATACACGTGAGTTGTGCCTTTGCACTTCTCCAAAATTCTTTCAAATACCCATTTTAGAGAGTTGGCATAGACGTGGGGTGAGCGGATAGTTTTGCTACCGTGTGACCACGTGCCTCCTCGCATAGGAAAACCTTGAATCTGTGTCCATCCAAATCTTGAAAACCTAAGATAGTGTTGTACCCACCCCTTATACTTGAGTCATGCATGTATTAACTAAATGCGTGTTCGTGACACAAAAGTGATGCATATATATATTTGCTATGTGTTAATCTTTACGTTTACGTTATTATTTTACCTATTCGATTATTTAATTTGTGTCCTAGCTGTCCCTTACTCTTAGAATTTCAAGCTCTAGGCGATGTTAAAATCTATTTATTTGCACTTAATGCAAGTAATTTTATAGTACCGTACCTTTTTCCCTTTAGGCCCAAATCATACAATCTTAGGGCCTAGTCAAATCCTCCTTTATTCTAACGTTATGATTTGAGCTTGTCCTCTAGAAATCTTCTTTTGACATACAAATCATCTCTTGATTTGATCTATTTCTTGATAGGATATCCTAGACACCTTTCTAACCTCTTAGGGTAATTTGTTACCTTTACAATATCCTTGACTCATCGCGTTCTACATGGACATATTATTTTTTCTCTATCAAAATCTTATTTATTTGGGTCCATATTTCATCGTAAGTTTGGCTTCCAATCGTCAATATTCGATGTTTGTGTCATCTTTCAACTCTCGCAACTTTTGAGTTGTATAGATCCTTCATAACTTTAATTCAATTCTGAATAAATCGTAATCTGTTACTCAGATAAATAAGGCATTCCACTCTACGACTCCATAATATTGTTCTTCATAAGATATTTTTTCTTTCGTGCATTCCTCCTTTGTTAAGCATTAATCTACTTCTCCTAAGGTTGACTAAAGTTGAACGTTAGATGAAAGGAAAGGGCTCTAGTGTTCAACAATAATCGACCTTGTTCATCCTACGATTCTCTTGTCTCTTAAGATTGTATCGTAGTATCGTGCGAACCTTTGAAATCATAAGTTTTGTTGCTATCATAAATTTCGCGCAAAGCTCAAATCTCTGCATTTAAATCACGCTTTAAATTTTAATTCTCGTCCGTTTTGGGCATCCTTTATTTTTAGTATCATTATCATTATTATTATTCAATGTTTTAAGCTTATGTATGCTACATGATAATTTTATTTATGTTTAATTTATTTTTGCTCAAAGGTTGTCTAGCGTTTGAACATCGATTCGACTAAGAATCTACAATATGACAAATATGCTCAGTATTCGAAAGAAAGCTAGTCTTCTTCCTTCTAGCTCCAGGCAAAATACTTTTTGGACTATATCTCCTCTCTCCGTCCCTACTCATACACTCCATGAACAAATATCTCCAGCCCACATTGATCGTGGTATTTTACCGAGCATGATTATATCTGGCAAAAATGAGAACAACAAGCTAGGTGCATTGCAAAGAAGGATTCATGATTTAGAGGAGAGGGTGGATGAAAAATTACGCTCTGAAAATGTTTATGACCTGAGATATAAGAAATTATGTCTACATCCAGAAATTGAATTGCCACTAGGGTACAAAGTTCCAAGATTCAATGTGTTTGATGGGCATGGAGATCCAATCACACATCTTAAGGATTATTGCAGCAGATTGGTTGGAATAGGACATAATGAGGCTCTTCTTATGAGATTATTTATTCAGAGTTTATCGGGAATAGCACTCACATGGTATGTCAAACAAGACTTTGACAAATGGTATTCGTGGGAAAATATGGCTCGAGACTTTGTAGAACAATATAAGTTCAGCATTAAGGCCGATGCAACTATGCTAAATTTGCTCGGATTAAGAAAATTGAATCACGAGTCTTTTGAGGAATATGTAACACGATGGAGATTAGAAGCTTCTAAAGTGCGTCCTTCAGTACCTGAAGAAGAATTGGTACAAACATTCATAAGATCACTCGATGGTGTATATTATGAATCATTATACTTTGCAAGTATTCAAAGTTTTGATAATCTAATTCGAATTGGGAAAGAATTAGAATATGGCATTCAGACGGGGAGAATCAATGATGTTTCTACAATACAAGCCGCCTTTCAAACATCGAAGAACTCACAGGATGAAAAAGGAAATAAGATATTGACCCCTATACCTCAAACACAATATCCTCAAAATTCTGAACAAGTCCACGCCATTTTTGATGAACGTCCCCAGTCGTATAACCCACAAAGTTCTCCAGAGGTGTATCAGGCACCCGATTCATCTCCACAAAAAGGGAGAAAACCTCGTACCTTTACTCCTTTAACAGAAACTTTGTCGAGTATATTTCAAAGATTGTGGGCTCAAGGAGTGTTGAGACCAATAAGAGGATGGATTCCTAGGTACTCATCTCCGTGTTTTGATCCATTCAAAAGTTGTGTTTATCACTCAAATGTTCAAGGTCATGATATCGAGGACTGTTCAGCATTGAGGCACAAAATTCAGACTCTGATTGAGAAGGGCAAAATAAAAGTGCAAAGATCACTAAACAGTAATCCTGTCATGATAAATGCAGTCATTGTTCAAGGTGATCCAACAAAAATATTTCCAAGACATTTAACAAGAAAGCGCAAGCTACATCAAAGGAATTGACGAGAACAAGACTCTCATATGCAAAGTGTTATTATCCTCTATTTGTCCGTCTTATGATCAATAAACTTTTTCTACTTCTATTCACTCTCTTTTGTACTCCTGAACTACATTTGACCTGATTTCCATTTGGATATGTAGGCAGCTCATTATTGGGTTCGGTCTTAATCTAATAAAAATTTCTTCTCCTTTCACTTTCAAATCGAATTGGCCTTGACCAAGCTATCCACTCATTAAGCCTAAATTCTTTTAATCTGTCAAGTGACCAATAATATCATAATGCAAATTCAAAATTAGGATCGTGATGGTCAAGCGCAAGGCAACCATATCTTTTGTGCTAATATTCTTCTTTGAGTAAAGCAGGAATACAAGACTCTTTACACGAAAATATTGTCTGAGTTTGGAGAAACCTCCAAAAATTTTACATGGAGGCAATCTTTCAATATGGGAAGACCGGCATAAAATATTTTATTTTAAACTGGGGCAGAAACTTTTGAGAAATCCTCAAAAATTTTACCAAAATACATGGCGAGCTCGAATTCACAGAATCAAAACAATGCAAAGAGACAAAGACAAGTTAAGGTATGTGCCAATCTCACCTTTTAAAACTTACAGCTTTTCTTTGAATGCAGGAATAACAAGTGTAAATCACAAATTATTTTCGCAATCAAGAAAAATCGTCACCAAGAGATGCTCTGCTTCCTCTCGTATCTGACGCAAAGGCTAAGATGTTCTATCCTTATACTTCCGAATTATGCTACTTTTGGCCACTAAATACTTGAATTGAGCCACTAGCGTTTAGTTAATCTACTTTTGATCCCTTGAATATGAAAATCAGATTATTATTGCTACTAAGTAATTAAATTGTGTTATTACGGAGCTACTAATATTCAGGCTTGTTCGCCTTACAAATGAACGTTCAGGCTCGTTCGCCTTACAAAATAAACATTCAGGCTCGTTCGCCTTACAAAGGAACACTTCAGGCTTGTTCGCCTTACAAATGAACATTCAGGCTCACTCGCCTTACAAAAAAAAAACATTTTAGGCTCGCTCGCCTTACAAATGAACACTTCAGGCTTGTTCGCCTTACAAATGAACGTTCAGGCTCACTCGCCTTACAAAAAAAAAAAAAAATTTAGGCTCGCTCACCTTACAAATGAACATTCAGGCTCACTCGCCTTACAAAAAAAAACATTTTAGGCTCGCTCGCCTTACAAATGAACACTTCAGGCTTGTTCGCCTTACAAATGAACGTTCAGGCTCATTCGCCTTACAAAAAAAAAAAAAAAAAACATTTTAGGCTCGCTCACCTTACAAATGAACATTCAGGCTCGTTCGCCTTACAAACGTACACTTAGGCTCGTTCGCCTTGCAATAAGACATCTTCTTTTGGCCCTACAAAATATATAAATTATATTTTTATAAAATCCTTACGTACTAACATCTACAGGTTTAACAACTGATGATTTCTCTTCAAAGGTTTAAACTGGGGCAGAATTTTTGAGTTTCCTAAAAAAATACTGCAACAACATTAAATTGATAAGCTTTCTCACCTCCTTTCTTCATTATTATTATTTATTGCCATTTTGCACCATATTAGTCGATACTTCTCTATATTAATGAGCTAACAATTTTATCTAGTTGTGTTAAAAGCTGCAGGCAAGACAAGAAACGGCTAAGAGCAATTCTTCAAAGCACAATTCTTTATTCGTAAATCATATTCACATTCCATTTTTTGCTCATACTCTAACCTTGTCAACTCGTGCTATCCCGATTCAAAACCCATATTTGTCAATTTTATTTAGGGATCTTGTTCGTCCCTAAATCTAGAACTACACACGGCCTGATTCTCGTAAGACCCGAGATATGTAGGCAACTTGAAACTGAAGTCTCGGCCACATCATTTTCACAACCCCCTCCTGTTTGTTCGATTCCAAAAGAATCATCCTCCGATCAGACAAAATTGGCTACTAGTCAATATTCCTTGCCCGTCAATTCATCCTTCATTCCCGAGCAAGGAAGGGGCAGCTGTTGACACCCAATTTTGACCTCTCTAAATCTTTCTTGGGCTGTTATTTTACTAGTTATTCTTATTTTTTAAGCTTAATTTTCCTCGCATATTGCTCTTATCTGCCAAATAAATCACTTATTTTATCATCGTCGTTATGTTTTTAAGTTAAATATATAATTTATTCTTATTATTACTATTCTATCGTAAATTTTGAATAATATTACGTGTCATTAATCTTACGTATATGCGTAATTTATTTATAATTTTAAATAATATATACATTTTGATAATTATCATTAATTATTTTTGTCTACTAAATTGTATATATGTAGTATTTTATGTACTAATTATCGTTAATCATTATTTTGTTTATCAAATTATATATGGTTTTATTAATCAAATAGCAGCCCAATTACATTTGGTCTTCCAAATTTATTTAAATTCTAGCCCCTTTCTATTCAATTTGAACTAATCTGGCCCATTTTTAAATCCAAATCCAATTTCAATTGACCCAATTGTGTGACCTGACCCGCGACCCGGATCCGACCCAAGTTTCATCCGAATCTCAACCGTCCATCCAAGCTGATCAACGGGTCAGATCAACCCTCTCCTCTTTTTCCTTTTTAATGACCAACCTCCCCCAAACCCTGATTTTTCCAACTTCTCCTCAAACCCACCAACCGCTGCCTCATCCCCATCGTCCTCCCCCTCTCTGCCATCACCACCGAAATGGCAAAGCACCGCTGCTCCACCATCTCCGGTGAAGCGGCCACCATAACCCCTCAGCCCTCTCTCTCTTTTCTCCGTTCTCCACCATCTCCACCAACTCCGTTACTATCCCGCTACCACCAGCGAACCCTACCATAAAAAAAACCACCAGCCATATCTTCGGCACCCTGCCCTTCCTCTCTTCTTTCTGCCAACCCCAGCCGCCACACTCACCCATTTTGCTCTCCCCTCCACCACTAAACAACTACTAAACAGACCCCATACTCCCTTTTTTGTTCCCCAATTCCCCACCCAAAAACCCAAAGGTCCTTGTCGTTAATGCTCTGGTGAGATGAAGCCCAGGGAAGATTATCGATGGCTTCGTATCACCCTTCTTCATTCAGCATGAGTTTAGAGATGAAGTTTCACAAAATCCATTTATGGTACCCTCTGTCCGTATTCATATTTTAATTATTAATACTATCCAGGTATGAAATTTGTACCAAATTGGCTGCTATTCTCTGTTAAGTGTTCCATTAATATACATGGAGACCTCTAGTTATTATAAACAAGGATCTGTTATGGTTGATTTGGTTACTATGTTCATATTCTACATGTCCAAATTCATGCTCACATTAGTGTTTGATACGCTATTTCGGACGGAGAACACAGTACTTTTAGTTGCAGTTCACATACTGTAAATACTCGTTTTCCTTAAATCAACTATATAGTGACTTTGCACAACTCAGCTCCTTCCCGGCCAAAGTTTGATTCATGCCAGCCTCTATTTGTTAAGTGTGTTGGCCTTAGAATGTTGCTTGGTATGATTTTATCCTCAAAGATGGTTTGTCTTTTAAAAAAACTAAGTGATAATTTTTCCCTTGCTCAAATTCTGTCAAATTAAGCTTGAATGATCTTCCTTCCTAAATTAGATTCTTGACGACTTTCTTTATGGGCTGATTACGTGAACTTTTTGGAAGTTCTTTATTCTGTTTGATTCGTAACAGCTTTCTTGTATGCTAATTATGGCAGCTTGAAATCTTTACTTTATGCAAATCACCTATTAGTATGTGACATCCTTTGACGTTGATTTATTTGGTAATTTGGGCTGATTTTAGGCTAAATTGATCTAGGAAAACTTTAGCATTGAATCCCTTTCCTTTAAGAGAGTATGTGACAGCCTTTGCCTTACCACTCCTTTATGAATATGGTTGAAAAATCTGCATTAATTCATTTTCCTTTTTTCACTGCTATCATCTAATTGATTGTCATAACTTTAGTACTTATGTAAATATGGTAAGCTTTGGATATGTTGCTGCTTAAAATATGGAGTTTTAGTACCTACCTAATTATGGTGATTTCCTGCTAATTTCCCTCCTCTTTAGTAATGTGGACAATTTTAATACTTATTTATGGTAGCTTTGACATGATTTTTGCACTGAATTGATTCCTATGAATTGATTCCTATGATTGAGCACTCCACATCCATTAACTGTGATACATTCCTCTAATATATTACTCTTCTCCTCTCTATTAAAGATCTAGAATTGACAGACTGAAAGGCCCCCACAACTTTCATGAACACTAATACATATGCACACAAGAGAAAACTTATAGAGATAGAGTTTTCCCACGGGTTCTACTATCTGTTGTAACTCGCTCTCGCGAGTTCTCTCTACTGCTCAATTCGGAACTGTCCTATTCTACTACTTCTAAAGGAAGGTGTTTGAAGTTGCTGGATCACTGTTTGTTGTTATTTTCACTTTGTTTCTACCTGACTGGTTAGTCTCCTCTCGATGTTTTCAATACTTGTATGTTAGATCGTTGTAGTTTCCACCTCTTGCCATTGGTTTATAGTTGTTTAATTCTTTAAGTATGATATAGGAAGCACCCAGGTATGTTCTCTATTACTCTTTTGTGTGTTGTTAAAATCTGTATGATAGGAGCATGCCTATAGGTCTCAAAAACTTCTTTGTGAATGTCTGCATGGATTTGTGTGGTTTGCTGTGATACGAAATTTATGACAAATACATGCTCTCGTTGTGATTCTCTGGCTACTGATAGATGTTGGTTTGTTTAGGCTCCCTTGGTATGAGCACTGCCCAGAATCCTTGAGGTTCTCGGGATCTTGACATGCCAAGGGGGTGGTTGTCGATTCTAGATCAAAATTCGGTTTCTGTTTGTATCGTATTTGAAAGTTTGGCAGATATGTTCGTTCCCGACTTCAATCCCTTTAAAGAGGCTTAAAGTAACATGGTGAGCACTGGTCTGAAGAGTTGCCCGAGACTAGGAGATTTCTATAGACCTTTTAGATTTTTATTAATTTTGTTACTCTTTGTATATCCATTCATTTGGGTCTGTAATATTTTGTATAAACTCTGACGATGTAATGAAATACATTAGGGGTGCAACGGGGGAGGGGCAAACTACGTGCTACTTGCTTTAATTGTAAATCATAGAAATCATGTCTAGGATTTTTATTAATTTTCATTGGTTAGAAATTATGACCATAGAGTTTGTATTAGTATTGTTTGTTAGAAATCATGTTTAAGTCTTAAAATCTGCTTCGTTGTTTAAAATCAGAAACCATGCCTATAAGTCAATCTGTTTCAACGTTCTAATTTATTTGGTCACTGTTTCAGCACGTTTAAAACTAAGTAGTTACCATGCCTATAGTACTAAATAAGTTTTCAGCATGTTAAATCTTTCAGATAGCGTACCAATATGATTTAAATTTATTTCAGTATATTATTTCATTTAGATATCATGCCTATAAGATCTAAACAAGGTTTCAACATATTAATTCGTTTAGATACCATGCCTATAGGATCTGAAACTGTTTCCAGCATATTAATTCATCTGATCGTTAATTTCAGCATGTCAAAACCAATTTCAGCATGATAAACTGCTAGATATTATGCTCATAGGACTTAATTAATAAATTTCTGCATTAGGGATCATGCCTATAGGTTTAATCATACGAAAGTGTTAATGTTTGAAGTATGTTAATCACTTAGTTATCTTTTAATTAATTAAGAGGCTTCTATAAAACCATTATATGCTACTTGATTTAAAGTCCCTTCTTGCTTTTGCTTGACGCTTTTCCGTGTCTAATTAGGAAACCTAAGATTTTATTTGTCTAGTCCCATACCCAAATAGTAAGTCCAAACGCCTCTTGGATGTTAAGTTGGGACGGGTAGGCATCTTAAGACGCGTTAGTCTTTTATTTTTTTTAGTGCGCTTTTAGGTTAATAACAATCTTAATAACCAACCTAGGCGGGTAGATATACGGATATGATGGAAATCGACCCGAGCAGAACACGACAATATCTTTGGAATTGTCTCCGATAATAAGCCGGGCGCTGATCCGAATAGGTTAAAATTAACCTAGGTTTGTTTCTTTCTATTTGTTTGGGGTAATTAACTAAATCGCTTAGTAATTAGGTCTCTTTTCCTATATCATTGTGTCACTTCTGACTTCTCGCTTATCTGATCTTTTCGTTTATTTATTTACTGGCGTTAATTCATGACCACTTTTCTCACTTAGATTTTAGCAATTAATTTGGCTTAAATACTTGTTTTAAATAAAGTCTTACTTGTTTGATTACATAGTTTTAGTTTAATTAATCGACTCATTATTTATCACCTATTCCCACATAAATAACGAATCCGGCAGGGACCCACATTTGTGGACCTCGAAAGGTGCTTAACACCTTCCTTTCGAGGTAACTTGAACCCTTACCCGATTCTCTGGTTGCGTAGACTTAAAATAAAACTTAATTTAATTGTAATTAGTTAGAACGGCGCCCTAACGCGCCTTAAATTCGTTAGGTGGCGACTCTTCACGCTCTCTTCCTGAAAGAGAGTTGTCACGTCGAAACCCGCTTTTCCGCGAGGAAAATGGGGCGCGACACCCATCTCTCTAGTCAGTTCCTGTAGTAAATGAATTTCCTGACGTGTTTCCTGAGGATCTACCTGAATTTTCTCCTGAGAGGGAGATTGACTTCAGGATAGACCTTCTCTCAGATACGCAGCCCATATCTCTTCCTTCTGATAGAATGGATCCAGATGAACTTAAGGAACTGAAGGACCATTTGAAAGATCTCCTGGATAAAGGCTTCATCAGACCTAATATCTCTCCATGGGGTGCTCCGGTCTTTTTTGTGTGTAAGAAAGATGGTTCCCTCAGGATGTGCATCGACTACTATCAGTTGAATAAGGTCATAATCAAAAATAAGTATCCCATCCCTAGGATTGATGACTTGTTCGACCAGCTTCAGGGTGCCAGCTACTTCTCCAAAATTGACCTCAGATCCGGTTATCATCAACTTAGAGTTAGAGAGTGTGACATTCCAAAGACAGCCTTCAGAACTCGGTATGGTCACTATGAGTTTGTGGTTATGTCTTTTGGACTACTGAATGCTCCTACAGCCTTTATGGATTTGATGAAAAGGATATTCAAGCAGTATTTGGATATATTCGCCATTGTTTTTATAGATGATATTATTATCTACTCTCGGAGTAAGGAGGAGCATGCAAATCACTTGAGGGTAGTATTGCAAACTCTCAAGGATCGCCCGTTGTTTGCTAAGTTTAGTAAGTGTAAGTCCTGGATGTAATCTGTTTCTTTTCTGGGTCATGTAGTATCTAAAGAAGGCATTCGAGTGGATTCACAGAAGATAGAGGCAGTAAATAAATGGCCTAGGCCCACTTCACCGACAAACATTAGGAGCTTTTTGGGCTTGGCTGGTTACTACAGGAGATTTATGGAAGGGTTTTCATCCATAGCTTCCCCATTGACCTGGTTAACTCAAAAAAAGGTTAAGTTTTAATGGTCTGATGAGTGTGAAAAGAACTTCCAGAAATTAAAGACCAAGTTGACCACAACTCCAGTTTTGGCTCTACCAAAGGGTTTAAATGGCTATGTTGTGTGTTGTGATGCATCTAGAGTTAGTTTGGGTTGTGTTCTGATGCAGCATGGTAAGGTAAATTCTTATGCTTTCATACAGCTTAAGATTCATGAGAATAACTACCTGACTCATGATCTTGAGTTAGCAACAATGGTTTTTGCTTTGAAGATTTGGAGATACTACTTGTATGGTGTCCATGTGGATGTGTTTACTAACCATAAAAGCATTCAGTATGTGTTCACTCAGAAAGATTTGAATCTTCAGCAGAGAAGATGGCTTGATCTTCTTAAGGACTATGACATGAGTATACTTTACCATCCGAAGAAGGCCAATGTAGTAGCTGATGCGCTTAGCAGGTTGTCCATGGGAAGTGTGTCACAAGTTGAAGAAGGAAAGAAGGGATAGGCCAAAGATATTCATAGGCTTTCTCGGTTAGGGGGTCGCCTTACAGATTCAACAGAGGGTGGTATGATAGTTCAGAATGGGTCAGAATCTTTGTTGGTAGTTGAGGTAAAGGAGAAGCAAGACAGTGATCTTATTTTGCATCAATTGAAAGATGCACTCCATCAACAAAGAATATAGGTTTTCTCTTAAGGAGGAGATAGTGTGCTTCACTATCAGGGTTGATTATGTGTTCCAGATGTGGATGGTTTGAGACAATGGATTTTGATATAGGCTTATAGTTCCATATATTAGATATTCTATTCACCCCAGTGCCACCAAGATGTACCGTGACCTACAGGAAGTCTATTGGTGGAATGGCATGAAGAGGGACATTGCAGGTTTTGTGGCTAAGTGTCCCAACTGTCAGTAAGTGAAGGCAGAACATCAGCAATGGAGTGGTATGATTCAGGATATTGACATTCCTACTTGGAAGTGAGAAGTTATCAATATGGATTTCATTATAAGTTTACCGCGTACTCGCCGACAATATGATTCTATTTGGGTGATTGAGGACAGGATGACTAAGTTCACTCACTTTTGGTTGTCAAGACTACTGATTCAGCTGAAGATTATGCCAGGCTCTACATCCGTGAGATAGTCAGGAGGCATGGGGTTTCCTTGTCTATTATCTCAGATAGGGGTACTCAGTTTACATCCCAGTTTTGGAGATTGTTTCAGAAGGGTCTTGGTACTCAGGTTAATCTTAGCATAACTTTTCACCCGCAGATATATGGTCAGGCAGAGCGTACCATTCAGATCTTAAAGGATATATTGAGAGCTTATGTGATCAACTTTAAAGGTAATTGGTATGATCACTTACCTCTTATTGAGTTTGCCTACAACAACAACTTTCATTCTAGCATTAAAATGGCTCCATTTGAGGCATTTTATGGGCGGAGGTTTAGATCACCTATAGTTTGGTTTGAGGTAGGTGAGGTAGCTTTGATAGGGCCTGATTTGGTCCATGAGACTATGGAGAAGGTTCAGTATATTAGGGAGAGGTTGAAGATGGCTCAGAGTCAACATAAGTCCTATGCAGATGTGAGGAGGAGAGACTTGGAATTTGAGGTGAATAATTGGGTGTTTTTGAAAGTGTCACCCATGAAGAGTGTAATAAGATTTGGTAAGAAGAGGAAACTTAGTCCCTGGTTTGTAGGTCCCTATAGGATTCTGAGAAGAGTTGGTAATATGGCTTATGAGTTAGAGTTTCCAGCCGAGTTAGCAGCGGTTCATCCAGTCTTCCATGTCTCATTATTGAAGAAGTGTGTTGGCAATTCGACCTTGATTATGCCTTTAGAGAATGTGGGGGTGAAGGGTAGTCTCTCTTATAAAGAAGTCCTAGATGATATTCTTGATCGTCACGTTCAAAGGTTGAGGTCAGTGAAGGTTCTTTGGAGGAACCAGTCAGTTGAGAGAGCTACTTGGGAAGCAGAAGCAGCCATGATGGCCAAGTACCCTCATTTATTTCCTTCCAATCCATTTCAGCTTGAGGTAATAGGTTTCCTCCTTAGTATGTCCTTTTGGTTCTATTCCATCAGCCTTTCTCATGATACTATCATGCATACATGTTTTACGGAATTAGTTAAGCCATGTTTTAAGTTAGGACTCAGTCATTATATACTTCAACTTTTCATGTTCTATTGGTCGGGATTGTAGCTCTTACCCTCTAAATTCAGCTTACATAGTTTTCATTAGAGGAAGAGTGATCCCAAAGGGGAGATATTGTAACACCCCAGAACCTAAACCAGTTACATTACAAGGCTAAATAGGAAAAACTACAGAAAATTCAAGTTTTCAGAAATCACGGGCCATCATTCTGGATCAAGACCCGTGATCTGATCCGTGGTTCAACCTCATGTGTTTACTCTCCCAAAATCCATGGGTGACTCCACGGACTATGGTTTAGAACCACAACCCATCCTGTCATTAGTGATTTTGATCATCAGAGGACCCCTCATGTAGGGTCCTAAAGCCACAGTTCAATTGACGACCCGTCATTTAGTTCCACGGGTCATCCTGTCGGTCGTGGTTCCTGACATCAGAGGACCCTCACTTTCCCAAGCTAAAAACCATGGGTCACAGGATAGTCCATCATTCCATTTTGCAGACTGTCGAATGACTCATGGAATGCAAGCTCATCAAGTCCTAAAAATGGTTCCAGATTCCACGGGTAATTCCACCATCCGTCGTTTGATTCCACGGGCCGTAGACCCATCCGTAGAACTTCCCAATTTTAGTTTTTTCCAGATTTAAATCCCAGAGGTATTTTTGTAATTCCTCACTTGTTCATCTCCTAAGTTAAGTCATTTTAGGCCAAATTAAAGGGATTTTATTTCCACTTAGCCTAGTTCTCTTTCATTCTCTCAATCAAGTTCCAAAAGAAGAAAAGAAGTTCAATTCTCTCAAGCTCCAAGACCTAGGGTTCCTTCTCAAATCATCCATCTTCAAGCTCTAAGTTAAGAGAGCTTTAAGTTCAGGTATGTGGGCATTCAATAAGGGATTCCTTTCACCCTTATGCCCAAAACCCCAAGTTTCCCTTTGATTTCACGAATTTCTCAAGTTAGGGTTCTTACCCAATTTTATAATTTTCTATAAATTCATTTTCCTCATGTTTTCCTATGATTCCTAGTTCTAATTACATGATTTTGAATGGGTTTTTGCAAGTAATCATTTATCTCATGGTTTAAAGGAGAATCCAAGCCTAATTTTGCATATATGACTTGTTTTAAAAAAAATGGCATGTTTAGATTACATGACCTTATGTATTTCAAGAAACTGCATACCTAGTTCCTAAATTTATGAATTTTTATACAATTATGCATTTAAACTAGTGCCATGCAAGCCTTTAAAATATGATCTATTATGAATGATATGATATCCCGACATACCATCAATGCTCATGAACTATTTTTCAAAAGCAAGGTTTGTGAGTAGTATGATATCCGGGTTTGCCATTATAACTATGAATAAGCTTTGACATCTAGATATGTCATATATTATGTGCACTATAATTTATTTTGGGAGTTGTATTTAGCACAGAGAGATGAGGGTTCTAGATAACCCAAGTCTAAAACTACGTTGTCACCATAGGTTGTCCTTTGTGGCTCACTTCAGGATTCTTATGCTTATGGTTCTAACCTTGGCTGGTTAGGATAACCTTTTTCAGTATGGGTGTATGACACTAGACTCCATGGTGCTCAACATAGTTTACTATCGGTTAAGAGAAACTCCCGTAAGAATGTTTTGAAGCTACTAAATTATATGATATTCTATTTTGAAGCTTGGCTCATTATTTAAATTATGATATTCACTTATGATTTCTTCTACTTATGCATGAACTTAGTTTTAAGTATGCTTTCCAAATATATTTGCATCATGACATTGCATAAGATCGCATACTTAATACATCTATCACGACCCAATTTCATAGGTCATGATGACACCTACAACCCCCCAGTAGGTGAACCAATCCCCGTAGCCCAGAACGGTTAGTAATGGGCTACTACCTAATAAATACGCACAATAAACAGAAATAAGTAGAAATAGAATATAAAGATAGAACAAAGCAGAAGCAATAGCCTGAATATATACATAATGAAACTACACCAACCCCAAGACTTGGTATCGAGAATACAGAAGCTTCTAATGGAATACAAGTTCTAGAAGTAACAAAATGATAAGTGCAATTGTCTCTGAATATACAAAGAGTAATAGTACAAAAGAGGAGATGTGATCAAGCCCCGGTCGTCAGGTGCTCTTCTAGTCTCAAATATCCAAAAGCTGCATGAGTCTTCAACACGATCAATGGCAAAACCTCAACTATATCTGCACCAGAAAGATACAAAAGTGTAGTATGAGTACCAATTGCTAAGCAACGGGTACCCAGTAGGCATCATTGGCCGACTGAGCGCATATATAATATTAAAGCAATAATAAGAAGATAACAACTAAATAGTCAAGGAAAACAAGGAGGAAGCACAAGGAACTAGCACAAAGAGTAATCAACCAAGAGTTACAAGTATAACATGCTAGCAGAGAAGATATACATACACAGAAACACAGGGGAAAGAAGGAAGGAGGATGCACCTAGGATCCTTGCAGCAACAATACATATAAAAGAGAGTTTAAAGAGAAGGGCGGTATACCGGTAACCTCAAAGAAAAAGGGAAAGAAGGAAAGCAATTTAACTGACGAACTAGAAGCCATATACTAACAGAAACATACTTAGGACATCAATTTCAAGGTAAGAATATGTGTAACACAATTTCTCAAGCATAACCCTAGGATGGAATACCTAAACCACAAGCCTCTCAATAATCATAGTCCCCAAAGTTGGTGCCTCAACAGGCTAAAACCACAAATTTAAATAGTACCCAAGGTTATAACAAGCTCCAAGAGAAAAATGGAGCAATATAATCTACCAACAGTCCCAACGGCCGCCCATACAATAAAGGAACACAATCAAGTGAAAAAAAACCCTCCGGCCGCTTATACAACCAAAGTGTACATGAGCACACAATAAATAAGGGTGGAATCAGAATACAATATGCATGATGATGATGTGATAGTAACTCGTATGTTCCCCCTCTAGTACCCCAAAGGCCCAATAGAGGCAGGACCCATGGAAGGATTCTACCCGTGTACCTCTACTCCGCCATACACCCCTCTTCCTAACGCGTGCATTGGCCCATAGCCGGTAACCCAGGAATGATAGGGTCTATGGAGGTGTACTCGTAGACCATATACAAAACTGCACAAATCTCAAATAGTAGCTCAATACTCGAAACCTCGTAGTACATGCCTGGAATCAAACTGGGTCTAAAAAAGTAGTAGTAATCTCAAAACACTCTCGAAGGGTGCCCGCAGTATATCCGTGTCTAAAATCAGTAAATAAGCCTCAATAACCCTCTCAAAGGGTGCTCGAACGTATCCGGGTCTAAAACACTCGTAAAACATGTCTAGTACTCTAGCATAGACGAGTCTAGTATCAGTAATAAAATCAGTGAGAAAATCTGCATATTATCACTTTTATCTCGAGAAAAAATCCACCAGTCAATACCAAATCTCGTTTTATCATCATTTATATTGAAATGGGCCCTCGAGGCCATGCAAAGTTTAGAAAGCTGGTGATAGTAGGTCTAAAGCCAAAATAGTCATAAAACATGCAGAAAAATCATTTTTCATGAATGATATGCTCGCTAACAATATAAATTAGCCCACAATGGCTCACAATATTCCTATTGACCCTGCACAGGTATGATCAATTCGACAGCACAGATAGCCAGCCTAAATCAATATCTAAATATTCGGGACTCGCGGACATTCCTAAATAACCCACCATCTATGTTCCAGAGTCAATACAAGGCCGCCCAGGACCACAATGGTAATATACAATGCTACACGAATACTACAATCAACATATGAAATAAATAGACCAAAGAAACGGACAAGGTCTGGGGTACCAACCTATAATAACCCACCCGAGGACACTAATTAGTGCAGTTATAGTCTATATATGCAGAGTCTAAATAGGGGAGACCATAACCTACCTGTCATCCGACGACTAGTTATGGAAATGGCATCGTCCAAGCTCGAACTGCTTTGAGAAGCACCAAATTGTGAAACCACTATCAACATAATAATCTAAGAATCAAAATGAGACTAACGATAACCATAATACTATAAACATAACCGGGTCAAAATCCGGGTCACAAATAGGCCCATGGACCCCCAACATGAAACCAGAAATGAAAAACACCCATTTGTTCCTTACCATCCCGGGAGCACATGCTCAAAATTTGAGCGAAAACGGACAACAAATGGGGCTCCAAAACAACCCACCCATTCAAGAATTTAAAGAAGAAACAATGGAAAATCAAGAATTAAATAGAGGACTTACCCATTTTAGAAGCTAATTAACGAGCAAGGATCATCACAACACCACCCTCTAACCAGTAGGGAACAATTATGGAGGAATTTGGAGGTTTGAAGGTCTTTGGTAATGGAGGAATGAGGTTGTGATGTTGGGGAAATGAAGGAGAAGTAAGGGAAAATGCCAACATAAGCTGATTGCCTTGGCCTATGCGAACGCGACCAAGGAGTCGCCTAGACGAAGGCAAAAAGAGAGGCGGCCTTCCATGGCCTATGCTAAAGCGGCCATGGCCCGCGTAGGCAAAGGCCAAAATGGGGCGGCTGGCCAAATGCCCTATGCGTAGGCGCCCAAGGCGCCACGTAGAAGCACAAATGGGGCGGCATGGCTTAGGCCTATGCGTAGGCAACTAATGCCCGTGTAGGCGAAGGGAAAACAGGTGCTATGACAACAACCAGCTGCCAACAGCCCACCAACAAGGATTTAAACTTCGATGGACCCTCGGGAATGCATCCCGGGTCCGCCAAACACAAACGACCTGAGCTATTCAACTAGAAACGGTATTTCGGATCTAATGGAATCGATAAAAATCCCATCGAAGGTCGATTTTAATGAAAAGTGGGCCCCATGCCCAAAATCAACCTTTAGGACAACTATTTCCAAAATGGAACTCAAGGGCCGAAATCAAGTCCAGAAGCCTCGGGACCCGAACCAATGGTCCCTCTAGACTAAACTCAACATTACAGAGCTAATAGCGCTGATGAAATTTCAATCCAAGGCCGTCTTCTCCAAATGTTGACCAAAATCAACCAAGCAAGCACAACTGACCTAAAAACACAGAACGAGAGAGAATTTCAAGCTAAAAAGCTCCTGGATCCTGACCAAAGATCCAACTAGACTAAAGTCCACGCTTTGGAGATAATAGAACTATTGGAATTTGATTCCGAGCATATTCACCAAGAATGTTGACTGAAGTCAATGATTTCCAAAGTCTAAAGATCTAAAACAAGGAACGGTCAAAAAGACCAAACTGACTGCCCCGGGCACTACACTACCGGTCCCAGCAAGCCATAAATGACTTGGGGCCGCTACAGGCAAGCTCTAACAGTACAAGAAAGGCAAAAATGTATAAATGACTGGAAGGGTCATCACATCATCCACTACTAAAAAGACTTTCTTCCCCAAAAGTCATGAAAGAAGGAAACACTACAGATTTAAGAACAGCGGATACGAAGCCTGCACCACTCTCTCGGACAACTCGGGTAATCTCCTTGACTGGATTGCACCCAATAGAACGGAACCAAAGAGAACAACCAAGCCTTAACTCTTTACTAGCCGAGCTAGAATCCAACCCTAAGCTCCAAAACTCCAAAGGCCTACCAACCCAAACTGAACGTCGAGAATCTTAACCGGAAAGCACCAACAACACCGAAACCAAAGAACCAAGGAGATCAACACACAGAACTCAAATCCTCGAAACCACAACTAAGTTTACCAGAAAAGCCATCAACCCAAAACTTTAACTCATGAACCCGCTGATCTGCAAAACCTTTTATTTTATCCCAAATCCTGTTGCACCATAATCATGAAACTTCATATAAGTCAAACACTCAAACCACCCTAGAAGCGTCAACTGATACACCAGAGATCCATATTTCCCGCTTATGCTCTACCACGAACGAATTCACCCTGTTTACTCGAACTCTTTCCAAGACAAGCTATAGTCTACTAGCCTTTGCCATCCAAGATAACAACCCATAGAATTTCCTCGAAAATTGGAGTTACCTGTCCCGATTGACCATCAACCCACAAATAAACACTTTTGCTAAAATCAAATTTGATAACTAAACCCAACTGAACAACCCATCTGAACTCGACTGAAGTTTGCACACCAGGGTTAGGAAAGGCATGTATGAACACCCTGTGTTGATGGAGAAACTCCCAACTGTGGGATGAACCCAACCCCGCTGAACCATGCCAAGTTTGAATCAACTGGAAGAAAATGAACCAGGGCAACCTGGCCAATAGACCCAAACCAAAACCAAGACCCTGCATGGAGTATGGCAATCCTGCCATGAAGTCTATAATCATCAGCTAAGTTCCAAACTCTAAGAAGTACTATTGCTACTCCGAATACTCAAATGTCATTCATATTGAAATCGACTTACTAATCTCATTTCAGGAGGAAGTCCACCATGCCATGAATATCATGTTAAAACACCCCAAAGACAAAGGAGAAAGGTACCTGGGGTTCAAGGTTTCCATCTAGCCATGGAAATTTTGCATAACCCATCAACACACCTCTTTGGCTTTAGTCAACCGCTCTACTCCGTTAGCACACAAAACCACCAACTCTGAAGCATATAACATACTAAACTTCTAGTCCATACTGGCCGAGTCTAACCAACACTGGAACCCCATATAAAAGACAACCCATGAAGAACCAACTAATTGAGATTTCAACTCTTGGCAACCAATGGTTACCACCAGTCTCTAAGTATCATTAGAACTCAAAATAGCCTCACTAGACTTAACCTGCACAGCCTGATCACGTACAACACACCACCGCTCATTTCCAAACTTATGCCGCTGAATCTGCCCAACCAAGGTGGAATGGACCTCACACTGACAAGAATATCACTAAAACCTGGAATGTCTATCTTGATCCAATGGTTAGCCAAGGACTGGATGTACAAGACTAGCTACCACTCCAAAATAGAAATAGAAAAGCTAAGTTTCTCGCACCCACTGCCTCCCGGCACAAGGATGTTGTAACCTAAGAGAAACTTCTACGAACCACCTGATGTAACCTGCTAGTCCACAATTCTGAAACCCAACTTCGATTGTCAATCATTGCGTCTGTCGCACCCATGAGTAGACCTGTATGCTATCGATGAACACTTAGAAACTGGAGCCCACTAGGCTCTGAATATGCAAGTTTCCTAATTCATAGATGCTACTGAAACCTCAAACCAATTGAAATAAAAGCCACTACAATCTGAACTCAGTCGAAACAAGTCACCCACACACAAGCCAGAGCAACTCTCAATCATCACCTCATTCAACTACTAAAATACATTAGCACGAACAAGGAGTCATCTCCCTCATTTTTCAACTAAACAAAACCCTTTCTTAGCATACACTGAACCTTACAAACTCTTTCTCTAATAAGCTCTGGAGCCATTCTCTTAGTTCCCACATTTACATTTGTCAATACTCAATAAGGCAGGGGAAGAGTGGGTCGGATGCCCAACTCACCCAAAATGCTATGAATACAACTCAACCATGATGCTATCGCCAACACTTAGCCAAAAATACCGTAGTCGAAGCTCAACCACAATGTCGCAATCAAAAACTCAACTAGAGTACTACAATCGAAATTCATTCTAGCTAAAACTGGGGAGAAATAATAAGACATCCCAATCGGATAAGAAACTAAAGGAGACTATGGGAACAACTCACATACCTACCAACATTCTAAACCAACCAAACAAGGAGGATAGATTCTGATCACTCAAAAAACAAAACCAATCTATGCTCGCTAGCATAACCGACACCTCTCAACTCAAGACAGAAGCTCAAACTCCGGCACACTAGTAACACCAAACCAACACAAGGACTTCTAGCAAATGCTACATAACTGCCTAGGCAACAACCATCTAGGACCGCTTAGAAATGGGAGACTCAACACAAGTCTAGAACCACAATAAGCTGGAAACAAAACCAACCAAGAAAGAGAATAACAAGACCTACCCACGAGCCACAACTCCGGGTAAACACCTCACAAGAATAACTCACCCCATCCACTACTAAAGAATAACCTACCAAGAAAACAACGCATAAATATTACAACTCAGGTAGTCAAACAACTAAATAAGTAGAAGGTAGGCATATAAGCAAATAAATGATAGAAGGGATGGAATCACATTGTGAACAGTACTAACACAAGCCAAAGGTAACAAAAGCTTTACCTGGAGCAACGATATCAGGAACCTCTACCTCTGGCCCACCAGGAGGGGCATCAAACTGATGAGATCTAACTCTGGATTGGGTAGTTGAAGCTGAAGGCTCAACCGTTCCTCACTGGGGACACTCTCTTAAGTGACCAACTACCCCACAATCATAACAGCCCAAGGAAGCCTTGCCCTGAGGCATGGTGCCTGTCGACTCTGGACGGATATCTGAACCACCTGGCTGAAAGCCATCTCTAACCATCCGAGGACCACTCTTACAACCCCGCACACTACCTCTCGTTGCCTGGGGACCACCCGTACTACCCCACACTCCACCTCTAGTCGGTGGTACTGGAGCCCTTGGAGATAACACCTGTTGACCCTACTGACTGGAAGGTGGGTTCGTGGGACAATCCTTAGCAAAGTGCCCATGCTCTTTGCACTGAAAGAAAATCCCAATGGATACATACGAGCAAGGAGATCTCACTGAACCTGATCGTCCACCATGGCCTACACAACCTAAAAGCAAACCTCGAAGAACTTGACCCCTACTATGTCCACTAAGCTCAACATGCCCTGTACCACCACCCTCTGAAACCTGTGGAGTAACAAAAATTGGCCAGGTAGATAAGAAGCAATAGAACCTATCTTTTGTAGAGAACCCCTTACCTCGAGTCTGAGAACCTCGGGAACTATCCTGGCAATAATATTTCTTAGCACTACCTCCATAAGCCTCACGACAAAAACCCTCGATAGCCCAAGCATGGTCGACCACCTAAAGAAAGGTAGTCCCAACAGTAACCAAATGCTCGGTAGCTAAATGGAGCAGTGAAATCAAATCCCCGATAAAGCTTTGAACCGTATAAAACTCTGAAGGCACAACCCTAGAAGTACGCCTAACCATCTCATAAAACCTCACCTCATAATCCAAAACTGACATACAACCCTGCTGAAGAACTGGAAGCTCAACCCTAATTGGTGCACCGCTCGTAGATCCGGGTACTGAAACACTCACTGGAGGACTCAGAGTCCTAGCCATGGTGTCCTGAAGAACTGAGGTAGCATGAAACCCTACTGGAGGTTGGGCTAAAACCACACCCTCTACCTGAAATGACAAACTCTCACCCTGAAATCCTGGCACTGATGAAAGCACTAAAGCAACAGGCACAGAATCCTCGACACACACCCGCTGTTGAACTCATGTTAGGCATCTGAAAAGGAATGAAACAACTAAATTTTAGAAGTTAATAGAGTCAGGAACGCATGATAAGGAGCCAAGAAGATGAAACTTTTCCTAACAATGCCATGTAGCCTCCCGTAGATAGGATACAGACATCATTGTACCAATCTGAGAGACTCTACGTAGACACTTGCTTCTGTACCACGACACCGGTAAACCTAGAGCTCTAATACCAAGCTGTCACGACCCAATTTCTTAGGTTATGAAGGAACCTACAACCCCCCCAGTAGGTGAACCAATCTACGTACCCGAGAACGGTTAGTAATGGGATACTGGCTAACCATTACCTAACCAATACACATAATAAGCAAAAATAAGCGAAAAAAATATAAAGATAGAACAAAGCGGAAGCAATAGCCTGAATATATATATAATGAAACTACACCAACACCAAGACTTGGTATCGATAGTACAAAAGCTTCTAATGGAATACAAGTGCTAGAAGTAACAAAAAGATAAGTGCAATTGTCTCCGAATATACAAAGAGTAATAGTACAAAAGAGGAGATGTGATCAAGCCCCGGTCGTCAGGTGCTTACCCTAGTCTCGAATATCCAAAAGCTGCATGAGTCTTCAACACGATCAATGGCGAAAGCTCAACTATATCTGCACCAGAAAGATACAAAAGTGTAGTATGAGTACCAATTGCTAAGCAACAGGTACCCAGTAGGCATCATTGGCCGACTGAGCGCATATATAATATTAAAGCAATAATAAGAAGATAACAACTAAATAGTCAAGGAAAACAAGGAGGAAGCACAAGGAACTAGCACAAAGAGTAATCAACCAAGAGTTACAAGTATAACATGCTAGCAGAGAAGATATACATACACAGAAACACAGGGGAAAGAAGGGAGGAGGATGCACCTAGGATCCTTGCAGCAACAATACATATAAAAGAGAGTTTAAAGAGAAGGGCGGTATACCGGTAACCTCAAAGAAAAAGGGAAAGAAGGAAACCAATTTAACTGACGAACTAGAAGCCATATACTAACAGAAACATACTTAGGACATCAATTTCAAGGTAAGAATATGCGTAACACAATTTCTCAAGCTTAACCCTAGGATGGAATACCTAAACCACAAACCTCTCAATAATCATAGTCCCCAAAGTTGGTGCCTCAACAGGCTAAAACCACAAATTTAAATAGTACCCAAGGTTATAACAAGCTCCAAGAGAAAAATGGAGCAATATAATCTACCAACAGTCCCAACGGCCGCCCATACAATTGAGGAACATATTCAAGTGAAAACAAACATTCCGGCCATTTATACAATCGTAGTGTACACTGAGCACACAACAAACAAGGGTAGAATCAAAATACAATATGTATGATGATGATGTGATGAATCTGATGTGATAGTAACCCATATGTTCCTCCTCTGGTAACCCAAAGGCCCAATAGAGGTAGGACCCATGGAAGGACTCTACCCGTGTACCTCTACTCCACTGTACACCCCTTCTCTTGGCGTGTGCATTGTCCCATATCTAGTAACCCAGGAACGACAGGGTCCATGGAAGTCTACTCGTAGACCATATACAAAACTGCACAAATCTCAAATAGTAGCCCAATCCTCGGAACCTCGTAGTACATGCCCGGAATCGAACCGAGTCTAAAATAGTAGTAGTAATCTCAAAACCCTCTCGAAGGGTGCCCGAAGTATATCCAGGTCTAAAATCAGTAAATAAGCCTCATTAACCCTCTCAAAGGGTGCTCGGAGCGTATTCGAGTCTAAAACCATCATAAAACATGTCAAGCACTCTGGCATAGCCGAGTCTAGTATCAGTGAGAAAATCAGTGAGAAAATCAACATAGTACCACTTTTATCTCGAGAAAAAATCCACCAGTCAATACCAAATCTTGTTTTATCATCATTTATATTGAAATGGGCCCTCGAGGCCATGCAAAGTTTAGAAAAGTGGTGAGAGTAAGCCTGAAGCCAAAATAGTGGTAAAACATGCAGAAAAATTCTTTTTCATAAAGATATGCTCGCAAACAATATGAATTAGCTCATAATGGCTCACAACATTCCTATCTGCCCTGCACAGGCATGATCAGTTCTACAACACAGATAGCCAGACTAAAGCAATATCTAGATGTCTAGGACTCATGGACATTCCTAAATAAACCACCATTTATGTTCCAAGGCCACCCAGGACCACAAGGTAATATACAATACTACACGAATACTACAATCAACGTAAGAAATAAATATATAACACCCCGTACCTTTCAAAACCTATGTTACTAAGTAAATATCGACGAAGGTATTTGAGCTCGAGATTGTGAAGGGGTACTTTGGCCTAGAATTTGAAATGGTCAAATGTATATAAGTGTTAAGTTAAGTTATAAGGAGGAGGGTTTTGAAAATGAGATAAAATAAGTGAGGTACTTGCTCGACTTATCTAAGCTCTTAGGTGACAAGTAGGTGCATCACCTACCTACGCTAACGAACTAAGTTCCGAGGGCCGATTACGGGCAGCAACACCATGGATTATTAGACCTCATGGTAGCCAAATGAAGCTTAAAGTTGGCCCATCAAAGCACAACCAAATCTGGCCCAAACAACTACAAAAGGGAGCCACCAATATTGACCACATTTTGACCCAAGAGAAGCCCAAAATCAGCCCCAAAACTTAACCCTTTTGAGGCCAAGCAAAGGGTAATTTTGGCCCAAGTTTCTTGACCCATTTTGGCCCAAATATACTCAAAAAAAGTCGGCCAAAAAGGTCCCTTTATACAGGCCATTTGCTGATCAATGTTGATCACAAAAGGCTGGAAAATTCTCTCTTATCTCATTTCCTTTTGGCAGCCCTTCTCTCCCTTTAGGGTTCTAAGAAGACCAAGATTAATTCAAGCTTAAGGTGAGTTAATCAACTTGTTATCTTGGTATTAATATACTACATATAGCTAGGATATCCTATGGTAAGAAAGACATGAACTATGGCAGCCCCTTTCTTATGATTTAACACATAGAAATTGTGTAACAATTAAGAAATTTCTTCTTCTCTTGTTAGTGTATGTGTAGGGGGTACTTAAGCTTTTAAAGCATCAATAAAAAGAGGATAAAAACACACCTTCAAGTGTGGTAAGTACTCTGCCCATAATAATATTTTTGGATTGAAGTTTGGATGGACAATTGTTGTTGAATTGTTGTTAAGAACTCACGGGACGACGATCGGAAGCCGTGGGTTCAATGTGTTGCTATTGTATTTCGGCATGGTGAGTTGTGTAGGGGATGTTTGATGTGTTTTGTATTATTGGAGGCAGTAGGTTGGTGTGTGTGTGATGTGTATTGGATAGGGGAGAAAGGTGTGACGATACACCTTTAATTAATGCAAAATACGTAAATTTGCCCGGGAAATATTTAGCTACTGTTTTGGGAATGTTGCAGCAGGTTTAAGAGATAATATTAGCTTAATTATACCCTTGTGTTGTAGATTAACTTAATAAGGGAAAGTCCAAGTTGTGGTAAGTGCAATCTTCGGAAGGAACGAGGTATGTTAAGGCTTCTTTATTCCTTATCGGCATGAATCTAGAAATAGAACTCTAAATCTCCGAAAGAAGGAATTTGAGTATTTTGTTGTAAGAGAGCTGATTTGGTAACTCAATAAGTCTTAAGGAACTAATTTATACATTATGGTGATTCAAGTCGCCTTCTTATAAAAATCTGATTCTTTTTGCACGAAATGTAAGTTATCCTTTTGTCAAGTTTCTTCTTTGTATTGTGATCTCTAATCAAGCTTTAGAAAGTATACAAGGAAAGTTATAAAGTCAAATCCCATTTATATGTGTTTGGTATGTTGAGTCCAACACCTAGTAAGCCAAGGCTAAAGAATTTATCTAAATCAACCTTCATAAATAACAAGAATAGCTTTGAAGGTCAATCTAGTAATACACTTATTATGCGTGGTTTGCGTGTTAGTGTGCACCGAGGTGCTACTGCCATATTGAGGCTATTATATACATAGTGTGCACCGAGGTGCTACTGCCATATTGAGGCAATTATACACATAGTGTGCACCGAGGTGCTACTGCCATATTGAGGCCATTACATACATAGTGTGCGCCGAGGCGCTACTGCCATATTGAGGCTATAAAATATAGGGTGCGCCGAGGCGCTATTGTGGTTCAGTGTGGGTTATAAAGAGTGAGTTGCAGCGTGAGTTAATGCATGTGTTGTGTTCTAAAAAGAATAAAGGAGAAAGAGCTTAATGAGTCTTACCAATTACAGTTTACAAGTTTCATATTTTATCTTGTTCGGATTTACTACTTGCGACTGGCTTTTATGTTTCTACCTTACATGCCAGTACATTATTGTCGTACTGACGTCCCCATTGCCTGGGGGCGCTGCATACATGCCTGCAGGTCCAGACAGATACCCAGACAGATCTCTTCAGTAGGAGTTGTAGAGTTCAACCATTTTGGTAAGCTCCATTCTTCCTGGAGCTGACGAGTCAGAGGTCTAGCTTATATTTTGGCCAGGTTATGTATATGTACAACTTATGGGTAGTCCAGGGCCCTGTCCTGGATATGAGATATTTTACTTACTCCTAGAGGCTTGTAGACGTGTATATCTATATCAGTGTTGGGTATGGCCTTATCGGCCTTGTTATTAGCTATCTACTATGATAATAGCCTTGTCGGCCTTGAGTTGCTTAACTACTATTGAGCTTTTAGTGTTTCAAATTGCTATTCTTAGAGACCTTGTCGGTCTCAGACCCCCAGCAGGTTCAATAGAGATACACTCTATTTTGACACCCTCGGCCTTTTGGGGATCCGGGTGTCGGTCATGCCTCCCATGGTTTGGGGCGTGACAAACTTGGTATCAGAGCACGTCGAATCCCAGGGAGTCTACAAGCCGTGTCTAGTAGAGTCTTGTTTATGGGTGTGTTGTGCACCATACCTATAATCATGAGGCTACGGGATATTTAGGAATTGTTATCCTTCTTTCATTTGCTAGATCGTGCAATAGAGCGAGGTCATAAGATGTTTGAAGTCTAATTCATGTTTTTCTATTTCTTGTTTACAGAAATGTCTGTGACCAGACAAATGAGTAGCCGACGGGTTGGCACGGATACGGGGGAAGGTACTAGTCGTTCCCCGCCTATCCGATTGGATAGATTTGAGGCTCAAAGTGAATCATCGACACCAGAGATCCCAGTTTATCAAGTACCTGATGAGACTAGAGGGGATCCAGTACCCCTGACCCCACCTGCTCCAGTGGCATCTGAGATAACTAGAGATGAACCAGCACCTGTAGCTCCTCCACCTGAAGCAGAGGACCAGGACATCAGGAGTGCTGTTCGATTATTGACCCAGATGTTAGCCATACAACAACAACAAATTGGGGCATCAACGAGTGTTAGGTCAGGTGGCTCAGAAAGTTCTAGGGCTCGAGAGTTTATCAGCCTAAGTCCTCCTATATTTACAGGCTCTGACCCACGTGAGGATCCTCAGGAGTTTATTGATCAGACTTATCGAGTACTTCGAGTCATGCATGCAACAGTAGTGGAGGCAGTGGAGTTTGCATCTTTCGGGTTACGAGATGTGGCCATTTTATGGTTCGAGGCTTGGGATCGGTCTAGGGGATCAAATGCACCCCCAGCTGAATGGGAGGAATTTTCAGAGGCCTTCCTAGCTCACTATCTTCCACAGGAGGTTCGAGAGGCAAGACTTGATCAATTTCTAGCCCTTAGGTAGGGCAATATGAATGTTCGACAGTACAACCTCAGGTTTAATTCATTAGCCAGGTACGCCCCCGATATTGTGAGTACGATGCGAGCTAGAGTTCATCGATATGTGCGTGGCCTTAAGGATGAATTGATTAAGGGATTAACAATAGCAGCCACA
>QJPP01001080.1:692222-711317 GCA_003996215.1 Jaltomata sinuosa
CAACACCCTCAACTTAAGACGTTCGCTTGTCCTCAAGCAACATGACACAAAACAATAAGACGACTCAACTAAGAACACAAACTCATGTCTCTAGCAACTCATGGTCATTCAAAACTTATTCACTTTTAGATCAAGCTCCCTTATCGCACACAAATGTATGAAACACTAACTTGCAAGGATCCAAACATGTCATTCCGATATGATAGAACATTCTACATACACACGTGCAACTATCCTAACAATCAATAGACAATACAGAAATCTTGGTGCCCTCACCACAAAGAAATCCCACACACACGATTTGGGACTAGGTAAGCGCTCACACTCACAAATGATTTCAAACAATGCACATGCGATACCATAGGCTTGCCCTTACTATTCTATTTCAGTTCTGCAGAAAGCCGCTCAAGATCACTACAGGACTTGTTTTGGCTTGTAATGAGGCTTCAGGTGCAGGTAGGATACATTTAGGGGTTAGTGACTAAGCCCTCCTTGGAACCACCGACGTCTTATCACCACATAACTTTACTTTGTCCATCCTTATTCACCTTTTTTTTATTTCCTTATTTCTAGCTACAGGTGCGGCCTCTTTATTTTGACAATTCTTTTTATTACTTTTTCGATCTTTTTCATCTCTATTTTTTTTCTTTCTTTTCTAAGACGCACACCCGAATTTTCATTCTATTCACAACCAATCTTCACTATCCTCTTCTTCTTGTCATTCACCTCTATAGTAGCCACCCTCAACTTAGGCTGATTGCCTGGGTTGAGGTGCACAATGTCCATGGAAGGACCAGGGCCAAAACAGGGTTTACCTCTATAGTATCCACCCTCAACTTAAGCTGATTGTCTGAGTTGAGGTGCACGATGTCCAAGGAAGGACCAGGGCCAAAATAGGGACTCAAAGTTAAACGGGAATGGTGACAGGTTATCGAAAGAACACGGTCAATTATGGCTCAAACAGGGATCAAAGGGATTATTTGCGTTTGGACGGTCTTATAGGTTAAGTGGACTGCACACAAAAAGGGCCTGTGATCCTTTCCTAAGCAACCAAACTTCAAACTTAACAAAATAGACCGGGCAAGTTCTAGATGCATGCACAGAGTAAGAATTTATAACAATAATCTCACACACTCTTGGCACCAAGAACCTATATCGCTACCAACTATCAAACAACCGCTCGGCTTAAGCATACTCATTCTAATCATAATCACACAATGACATTCAAGGATCCAGACAGTCAATCGTTTCAACATAAGTACAAAACCAGAAAATTTTTAAGGGGCCTCCTTTTAGTCAAGAAAAACGCCATGCTCATTACTATAGACACTAAAAAAAACAAAATTTAAAATAACAACCTAAACATGCCGGTTCTACTAGATAGCACACCGGAGGGAAAAGAAACACGGCAACAAAAACCCTCAGTGGTGACTCACAGGTTTCCCCACACCCTCAACTTAGACTCATACATTGTCCCCAACGCATCCATATGAAAGCTAAAAATTGTGAGAGAAAGGAATACCTGTGAAGTCGATATGACTCAGATTCTGGAATGATGTTGGAGACCGCCAGGGTCTCCAAAACAGGAGAACTCGATGGAGTGTGTGCACGCGACAACCTCATGTTGCATTCCAGCTTCTTCTTTCATTGGCTCCGCAGCTAGTCGCGACAACTTCTTCGCTCTTTCTTTGCAGATTCTCTTGCGGTGTTTTCGTTTCTTTGATCTATTTTCACCGCCTTCCTCTACATGTTTCTCTTCTTGCGCTCCCAACTTTACTCTCATAACAGCTCGGGTTTCAACACAACCCTTCTCCTCAAGAAACGCATCCGCAGGGACTTCCTCAATCGCATTGATGACCGCGACCACCCTCATGTCACTTGGTTGCTTTATCAATTTGGACACATCGAACTTGACAACTTTATTGTTTAGCCTGAAGGTCAGTTCGTTTCTTTCTATGTCAACTAACGCTCTAGCCGTGGCTAACAAAGGTCGTCCCAAGATTATGGGAACTTCAAAATCTACTTCGCAATCCAGGATCACAAAGTCCGCTGGGAAGGTAAGCTTACCGATCTTTACTAGCACATCAGATAATATTCCCACAGGTCGCTTTACCGAATGGTCAGCCATCATCACTCTTATGGATGTTGGTTTAGGAGCTCCCAAACCCAATTGTTTGTAGACAACTAGTGGCATCAAATTGATGCTAGCACCCAGATCACACAAGGCTCTTCCAAAGTTGAGCTTCCCAACAGTGCAGGGAACAGTAAAAGCGCCTGGATCTTCCTTCTTTTCGACTAACGATCTCGAGAAAATGGCGTTGCAGTGGTGGAGGTTGTCTTCCGGTTTAAAACTTACCGACCTCTTCTTTGTAATCAAGTCCTTCATGAACTTGGCATAACCGGGCATTTGTTCAAGCGCTTCCACCAGTGGTATGTTTATTGAGATCTGCTTCAGCATGGTCATGAAGTTCAGGAACTTACCATCGTCAGCTTTCTTCTTCAAACGTTGTGGGAAAGGAGGTGGTGGCCGAGGCATCATAGTTGGAGGCTTTTCAGCTTCCTTGCTTTTATCAGCGGGCTTTTGAGTTTCCTCCTCTACCGCCTCTTCATCATCCACAACATCACCTTGAGTCTGAATTACCAGATATGATTCCGGTAACGTTTTGCCACTTCTAGTCGTGATCGCCATACAGCTCGCGTTATTCCTCGGGTGAATCATGTCACTCGACAAGGTACCTGTCTTCCTTTGGTTTAGAGATGCCGAGATTTTCCCCACTTGCTGCTCTAATTGCTTGATCGAAGTGGAATGTGAACCCACTAACTGACTCAATGCTGATAATTCAGTCTTCATCTCCTTTACTCCAGAGTCAGTCGATTCCACCTTCAGCAGCATCTTCGCCATCATGTTCTCAAGTTTGGACGTCTCTGCCTCGTTGCCAGCTTTATCCCGATTACCAGGTGGTATATACAACCCACCTCTATCGGTGCTGTTCCTCCAGTTTCCTTGGTCGCGATCTTTGTAGCCGCCTTTCTCATAGTGGTTGTCTCTCTGATAGTTCCGACCTTGGTTTCCCTGGCCATTGGCCTGGAAACCCCCCAAATAGTTGGCCTCCTCATTAGATTCAACCTCGGCTGCTCTACCTTGCGAACCCATAGCTTTTACCTTCTCCATACTTCCTGACATCAAGTGCTTGGTCAAGAGGTCCAACTGCGTTTTCAGATGCGCCATGTCTTGGTCGCGCTCCTCCTCTTTTCTGCGCTGCTCTGCTGACACACCAACTACATAAGTACTAGTTGCTACCTCTGAATCACGTGTGTGCCAGGCCCTGTTGGTTTTGGTGAGTCTGTCCAAAATAGTTGTGGCATCGGCAAAAGTGCGACCCATAAATGCTCCACCTGCTACGTTATCCAATGTCGGCTTGGTAGCCGAATTCAGTGCCCTATAGAATGTCTGCATCAAGAATTCGTTATTCAACTGATGGTTGGGGCACTGTGTCAGCTTCTTCTTGAATCGCAACCAGGTCTCGTGCAATGCTTCGTGAGGTTGCTGCCTAAAATTGCTAATCTCATCCCTCAACTGTATCATCCTAGAGGGAGGAAAGAACCTTTCTAGGAAAGCTCCTTTCAACTCTCCCCAAGTTGCGATAGAGTCGGGGGTTAGCTCTGTCAACCACAATGCTGCCTCATCAGACAGAGACAACGGAAACAACATGAGCCTGATTGCCGTCTGACTCACTCCAGGCAACTCGAACGACTTGCAGATGCCCACGAAATTCATCAGGTGCTGGTTTGGATCATCACCAGCGGTACCACGGAACACTCCTCTCAAGTTCAGCAGTTGGATCATCGTGCTAGTGATGTTGAACTTGGCCCCGGGCGCAAGCGGAGGAAGAATAATGGCGCCCGTAGCGCCAACTCCATCCAAATCGATATCCTCATCATTCAGCATAACATCGTCCTGCAGACCACTAGCATTCAGAGTTTGTTGGGCCTGCAGTTCCGCAGCGAGCCTTGCTGCCTCTTGTTGGGCGGCCATATTCTGCCTTAATGTTCTAGCAAGCTCGGGATCGTAAGGTAATATTAATTTACCCGAGCTTTGGGTACTTGGCATGCACAAATCTGTACCCTGTCAGAAACAAAAACAACAAACAAAAATAAAAGCAGGAAAGTATGACTAAGAGTCAAATAAACACACCGGACTTAATAAACAACCGTATTCCCTGGCAACGGCGCCACTTTTTTGATAACGCCCAAACTACACCTCAAATTAACGAAGCATAAGCGGTCGTAGTCAAATATAGAACCCAACAAAGGTTGGGGTCGAATCCCACAGAGAATATGGTGAGAATTAAGCCTTTAGTGAATTAGTTGACTAATGGTCAATAGTTTCCGGTAAATAAAGGGGGGTTTTTGAGTGAACAATGAGTAAACAAAACAAACAATTAACGTATGAATGATAATCAATAAGAGAGCGAACTAGGGAAGTGTTCACCATGGCGTTGTAACAATGTCGATTCTAGGTGTAACAGGGTTCTTTCTAGATGCGTGTCACGATGTGATTGAATTAATGGTATCGTCTAAACGTTTCTCAACCAAATAGACGAATTTACTTTTCAATTCTCTCGAACTTGAAAAGGTGTGCTTTTAGATTTCAATCCTAAACATCAAGTAGATTAATCTAGTTACAGCATTAATCATAAGACGAAAGTTGGTAGTCTCGAATCCTCATCGTTAATCAAGTTTCTCAGTTTTAATCTCTTTACTCAAGCAAATTTAAACCTAGGCATGTTCTAATGTTTGCAACCACTAGAAAACGTTAAATAATGAATGATTAACAACGTGACAACATATATATTGAACCCGTAGCTACCCGGAATCTATATTGCTACTTTAGCCATGGCTCCCACAACCCTAGTTGTGGGAGTTTAGTTAACCATGCTAGAAGAAGAATAAAAGAAAGTCATATTCATAATAAAGAAAAGAGATCCTTACAATGTAGTGAGAACAATCTTTAATTATTCCAAGAACAAGAAAAACAAGAACTCAAGAACAAATCAAGAACGAGATTTAAGGGGGAGGAAAACGTGTGTAGCGTGTTTCCTCTCTCAAAAATCGCTCAACAACTCCTAAAACTATTGGGAGAACTATTGTAATAAGCTTCGTTCATAAAATAAACCTAACATAGGGTATTTATAGGAGTCTAGGAAATAAATCCCAAAAACGTCCGGATTCTGCGTAACCGATTGTCTCAACTTGACGGCCAGGCTGACGGACCGTCACTGGCTTGACGGACCGTCGCCTGGACCGTCACTGCTAACCAGTGATGCTGCCTCAGGTGCTGCCTTGGTGTGACGGTTTGGGTGACGGACCGTCACACCCTTGACGGACCGTCACCTGAACCGTCACTCTTATCCAGAATGCTCTTTTTCTCGTATTTCCTTCCGTTTCCGTGTTTGTCTCCATTTCCTGAAAATACAACATAAAAACATCAAAAACGACAACGGTTGCTTGAAAACGTACGATTGTTCTTAGTTTAAAGGAGTCGAAAGTGCCGTAAAATGGCGGCACATCAATTTGCAAGAACTATGCACACCTGATTCTCATCCCTCGGGGTGAGATACGTAGGTAGCCCTTCTTGAGTTCGGTATTTCTTATTCAAAAAATTTAAAAAATATATATTTTTCAGAATCACATCTTTGACTTGATTAATGCCAACACAGTTAGAAATATATAAAATAATTGATATAATTGAGATTGTTGACTTTGTAGTGAACCATAAATTCTTTTGGTACCTCATGGTCATATCTTTGTGACGCTTGAGAATATTCTCTTGCATGCATTTAAGATAAGAATAAAACCAGCCTCATTATTTTATGTGCATTGTGTGGTGAGCTTTTAGATTAAATTCAATTGCATCACACTGTTGATCTAGAACTTGGCCTAAATGTTTGTTGAGTAAAATTCTGAGTAATATTTAATTTGAGAAAGGATCGTAGGCCTTTTTTGACCTGCTTGTGCCTTTCATTGCCTACCAAATGACATTAATCTCTAGTATGTCCCTCTTTGAGCCTGAAGCCTCCTCTTTGGACAATCATATCTTAGCCAATACCTTCTGAGTGCTTATATGCACTATCCCTCTCTTGGCCTGACTTTCTTGAGCACACTAAAAATATGCAAATTACAGAAGAAGATTCAAATTTAAAGCTGTCAAAAGAAAAAAATATTACATCCCTGAAAGTTAAGGATTTAAAATGACTTCAAAAGAAAAAAAAGCGTCACAAACTCTACACAAGGTCAAGACAAAGAGAAACAACGAAGAAAAATACTTCAACAATAATGGAGAAGTTAAATAAAGAAGAAAGCATCAGATAAAAGGGAGAGAAAACTCTGGCAAGCAAAGATTCAAAAGAAGTCAAAACAAAAGAAAGGGACAACGAAAAGTTCAAGCGCTAAAAGTGCACTAAAAGCACAAATCTAGTGCAACGCTCAAGGAGGGATTAAGTCACTTTTATCCCAAATGGATATTCTACCCATCCCTAAGCCTACATTACAAGCCGATTACAAGCCCTGCATGATCTCATTTCAGATGTTCTCACATTAGTGGAGATTCACATGAAGGCCAAGCATATGGCATCACAATTGCATGCATTGAATATTTTTCTGAGTGTGAGTGTTCTTTGAAAATATCCTCAAATCAAATACTTCAAATATGTGCAAATGAGAATTATTTTTGTGGTAAAGGCACTTGAAACATGGGGATATGTATAGTTCAAAACCTTTGTTTGAAACAAGACAAATAAATCTTGTTGATACTTAGGTATGTTTGAGGTACCATTTGAAACTGTTAAAATTACCCCGGAGTTAATCTCAGTTAGATGAGAATTAAATGAGAAAATATTTCGTGCAATGCTAATTGTTGGTACCAACTGCAATCAAGAATTGATTCTCTCTTCACATGCTTCATTGTTCAAAATAAAATTAAGGCAAGCATCCACCTTTTTAAATACCTATCAAGTGCATTTTCTTGCTAAAATTGTTGTCAACTTGTCAAGCTGAGATGTTGAGCTTTTACCTTGTCAAATTGACATATTTTTTTAAAATTAGATTATCGTCCCATTTAAAATGACGTGTTGGCTCGTCACTTTTGTATTTGTGATGTGATATGTTGAATCATCATCTCTTTCGTTGTGAAATATTGCATTTACTACTAATAAGTTTTGGGCAGATAGTTATTAGATGTTGGAAAGTCACTCCATTCAAAGTAACATGTGACATTTAAACCAGCGTCAAAGCGACTCTATTCAATTTTTGGTGTCAAAGTGACTCCATTTATCCAGACCGGCATCAAAGTGTCTCTGTTCAATTATTGGTGTCAAAGTGACTCTATTAATCCAGACTGTCATCAAAATGTCTCTGTTCAATCATTGGTGCCAAAGTGAATCCATTTATCCAGACCAGCATCAAAGTGACTCCATTCAATCTTTAGTGTCAAAGTGACTCCACTTATCCAGATTGGTGTCAAAGTGACTCCACTCAGTTCAAAATGGTATCAAAGTGACTCCACATATTCAAGTTGGGTCATCCGCCTTTTAATGAGACATGTTAGGTTGTCACCATATTCAAAGTGACATCAAATTTAAGTTGGGTCGTCCATCTTTCAATGAGACACATTTGGTTATCACCTCATTCAAAGTGACATATCAAATTCAAGTTGGGTCATCCGCTTTTCAATGAGACATATTAGATTGTCACCTCATTTAAAGTGACATATCAAAATTCAAGTTGAGTCGTCCACCTTTCAATGAGACACGTTGGGTTGTCACATCTTTCAAAGTGACATATCAAATTTAAGTTGGGTCATCCATCTTTCAATGAGACATATTGGGTTGTCACCTCGTTCAAAGTGACATATCAAAATTCAAGTTGGGTTGTCTGCCTTACAATGAGACATATTGGGTTATCACCTCGTTCAAAGTGACATCAAAATTTAAGTTGGGTTGTCCACTTTTCAATGAAACACATTGGGTTGTCACCTCATTCAAAGTGATATATCAAATTTAAGTTGGGTTGTTCGCTTTTCAATGACACGTTGGGTTATCACCTCATTCAAAGTGACATATCAAATTCAAGTTGGATCGTCCACCTTTCAATGAGACATGTTGGATTGTCACCTCTTTCAAAGTGACATATAAAATTCAAGTTGGGTCGTTCGTCTTTCAATGAGACATGTTGGGTTGTCACCTCATTCAAAGTGACATATTAAATTCAAGTTAGGTTGTTTGCCTTTCAATGAGACATGTTGGGTTGTCACCTCATTCAAAGTGACATAGTAAGTTCAAGATTGGGTCGTCTGCCTTTTAATGAGATAAGAATAGGTTATCCGTCTTTCAATGAGATAAAAATGGATTGTTCATCATTCAAAGAACAAGATTGGGTTGTCCGCCTTTCAACGAGATAAGTTGGATCGTCCGCCTTAAAACGAGACAGGTACACAATCTTGTATCCCCAGCATCTCACAGTATGACACTGGGTGATTCTGGAAAATAATGTCAAAGGTACGTGATTATTTTTCATCCTAGAATATTTTTTCCTCATTTATTATCTTTTTTTAAAAAAATAATTCAATCTCGCCAACAGACGAAGAGTATTTTCAAAGCTCTATCAAAGTCTGACATTGTAATGACCCTTCTGGTAATTCTCGCGTTTACGCCTTCCTTGTGTCGTAAGAGCTAATTATCGAAATCGTGCGATAGTGATTTGAGTCTGTAACCCTCATCCCGTAGCAAAGGCTTGCGAGCCTAAAATTGAGAATTTTATTAACATTGCGCATATTTTAAAATATTTATTTAAAAGTTGAATGTGGTAAAAAGTTATATTTTAATTGCCTTCCTAAAATATTTTAAAGGTCTATGCAAAATACTATTGTTACAATATAATTACGTATGTAGTTATTTTATAAGGTTTTCATACATTGTAATATTTTAGCGGAGATAGTAAATTTAGTTATGTTGAAAATTATTAGTATAATATAGTAGGTTTTATTTGAAATAATTTTCTATTAATTATGATATATTCAAAAAATTATATTTATTTTACCACGAATTTATGTAATACCCGAATATATAAATAACGGGATAAGAATTTCTTTTGTTCCTTTGTAATTGCCACCTCCACTCCACGTGTAGGTGGAGGGAGTGGCCAGCAAAGTATTAGCTAAAGGTGGCACTATATTAGCATTTTCATAATATTGAGTTTTAAATATATATAGATTAAGTCATTGTTGTCTACTGTATAGATATATATATATATCTATTTGTATATGTAAGTCAGTGCCTTTAATAGTTAGTATTACAATATATAAATGATTCCTATGACTTCATACGTGCATACATATGCGTACACGAGGAAAATCTGGTAGGAAAATATTTTGACGTGTTGTTGGATCACTGATAGAAAATCAATTATCTACATCAAATTATTCAGGCAAAAATTCAAGTTTGATTTCATTTCGGAGCGGTTTGGGCTTGGACATCGTCGTTCTAGCAGCTTGTCATCGGACGACAGGTAGGTTATGGTTTAAACTCCCTAGACTTAGCATATATCGGATAAAATTGTACTAGCTGACATCCTTGGATTGGATTATTAGGTTGGCACCACAGACCTTGACCGCTTTATTCATGTCCGCCTACTTTTGTTCCTCCGTTGCTTGTAGTACTTGCCGATATATTTTATTTACCCTTGTGGTCTTGTGAGGCCTTGTTGACTCTGGAACATAGAAGGTGGGATATTGGGAATGTCCGCGAGTCCCAGGCATAGAATTATCCTTCTAGGCTGGTTATGCTTGTTGAGTAGCTATGGGCCTGTGCAGGGTCAATAGGTTGATTGTGAGCTGCTGGGCAGCTATTGTGTTTAATCGTACCATCTCCATGCATACAAAGAGGTTTTATCCATGTTTTACTATAGTTTTGGCTTCGGGCCTACTGGCACTATTTTCTAAACCTTGCATGGCCCCGGGGGCCCGTTTTTAATGGAAATGAATTGTAATTGGTTTGATTTAACTTGTGAATATTCTTGGGTAAAAGAAGGTAAAATTATGATTTATATCACCAGTTTTACGATTAACGCTAGACTCGACAGGGCCGGGGTGCTTGTTGAGTTTTCTTGCTATTTGAGATGTTTTTAGCCTCAGTCGGACCGAGCACCTGAGATGACTTTCTACTGTTTAGATCCGGTTATGCCCGGGCACCCTTGGAGGGGATTTTGAGATATTTTCCCACTACTTTAGTCCTGGACAGGGTCTGGGCATGCATATTCGAGACTGGGTCTCTATCTTGAACCCGAACTTACTTCCGGATGACATGTTTTGATACTGAGTTTTAGTATGGGGTCGGGGACCTCCATGGACCTTGCCATCTGAGCCTGGGGCTTTGGGCTGCATGTGCCGGAGGAAGGGTATACGGCAGAGTAGAGATATACGGGAAGTGTCCTTCTATGAAACCTACCTGCTGGGCCGGATCAGCACCGGAGGAGGTACATACAGAGATACCATTTCACTTGAGATCTTTATGCATCATATCATTCATTGTTTGAGGCTCCACCCTTGTTTGTTGTTTGTTGATTGTACACTTCGGTAGTATGGGATGCTGGAGGATTTGTTTTCACTTGTTTGTGTTCCTTGGTTGTATGGGAGGTCGGGGGACTGTACGTAGACTCTTGCTATTTACTTACAGAATTATTCCCTGTTACGGTTAAGTATGAAATTGGTTACTGCTAGGCTGTTAGTTTGTGTATTTGAGATTGATATGGTTAGTTGAGTTTGATTCCTGTCTCTAAGCATGCCTATCATTACTCTTTTCCTCTTTTTACACTTGAGGTTACCGGTATACCATCCATTTTGTAAATTTATTATGTATACACTGTTATTGCAAGGACCCTAGGTGCGTTGTTTCTTACTTTCACTTGTGCCTATGATGTATATATTCTTCTTGATGGCCTCACATGTGGTTCTGTTGACTTCCCTCTGGGCTAGTTCCTGTGTACATTTTGTTGATTTTTGTGACTACTTGCTTCTAGTTTGTCTGTTACTACGCTTTTAACTTATATGTGCCCAGTCGGCCTATGATACCTACTGGGTACCTTATGCTTCGCATTTGGTGCTCACCCTACCCCCTACATCTTTTGGTGCAGATCCTAGCGTGGGCCATCGTCGTTAGATCGCTATGATTCATGCTTGGAGATCTGTTGGGGACTACTTCAGACTGAGGGTGAGCTATTGGCGATCGGATCTTAGCTTTAGTTTATCTTTTGCTTTATGTACTCTATTACCATTCGGAGATATTTGTATACGTCGTTTTGGATCGTTTGTATTCCTTATATGTAGTTCTGTCTCTATACTATGATACCAGGTCTTGGGGTTTGGTTTAGTTTCCGCATATGTATATATATATATTCGTGCTATTTATTCTCTTCATCTTGTTTCCTTACTTTTGCTTATTAAACTGTTCTTTAGCTTATTTGTTAGATATTAGCCCATTACTAACTATCTTGGACTACGGGGATTGGTTCTCCTACTGGAGGGATTGTAGGTTCCATCATGACCGAGAAATTGGGTCGTGACAGCTTGGTATCAGAGCTCTAGGTTCACCGATGTCATCGGTATAGGAGCCAGTGTCTAGTAGAGTCCTACGGATCGGGGCGGAGACGTCCGTACTCAATCTTCGGGAGGCTACAGTGACATTTTAGGAAACTTGACTCTTTTATTGCTTCTGTGTCGTGCGTAGGACCCTTGAAGTTTCTGGAAATCTAATTTGTTCTACTTCATTCTTCCGCAGATGGTTCGTACGAGATCATCGGCATCAGGCGGAGACGAGCCTCCCACTCCAGTTAGGGGTCGAGGACACTCTCGAGTAGCGGCACCTGCTAGAGCTGCTAGAGTTGAGATAGAGCCCGAGCAGCATGTGGATTAGGGGGCAGCCCAGGTACCACCAGCTCCAGTACCAGCTCCAGCGCCCACTTCTGTGCCAGCTCCAACTGCAGCTCAGCCTCCAGATATTCGGGGATTACTAATACAGCTTTTGGGTATGATTGGAGAGCGGCCTTCTGAGGTAGAACATACATCCACTCAGGGGGAAGCCCTAGGTGCACAGAGTTCAGGAGCGCAGCCTGCTACTGTGGCTCCCCGTGCGGAGGTCATTCCAGTCCCATCTGTTGCACAGCCTCTTGCTCCTCTCCCAGCTATGACAGAGTCGGAGCAGAAGGCGTTGGGTAGGTTCTTGAGGATAACACCTCCGAGGTTTGCTGGTACTTCTGGACAGGATCCACATGAAGTTATTACTACCTGTGAGGAGATGTTGCATCATTTGGGTTTGTTGGAGACTCACGGGGTTGGTTATACTACTTATTAGTTGGAGGGCCCAGCGAAGTTATGGTGGAGGGCCCAGCGAAGTTATGGTGGAGGGCCCATGTTGCTTGTAGACCACCATTGGCACCTCCTTTGACCTGGTCTGAGTTTTATGAGGCCTTTATGGCCAAGTTCCTACCTCAGAGTGATCGTGAGCATCGCAGGGAGCAGTTTACTCATCCTTATGCAGGAGTCTACGACTGTCTCAGAGTATGAGACCCGTTTTCATCAGCTAGCACCATTTGGAGCTATGATCATTCCTACCGAGGCAGATAGGATTCACAGATTTATATGGGGTTTGAGGCCAGAGATCAGGCAGCCAACTGAGATATTGATTTCCGGTGGTCGGTCATTTCAGGCTATCGCAGACTATGCCCATACAGTAGAGGACTTACAACGACATGATCAGGGGTCCAGAGATAAGAGGCCTCGACATTAGGGTGGCTACAGTAGTTCTGGATATGGTGGTACAGGTTTTGGCCAGTGGAGCCAGGGTTATCAACCACAGCAGCACCAGGGTCAGTCCAGCCGACCAGTTCAGGCTTCCCTTCAGACTTCCGGTATTACCTAGTTTGAGCAGGGTCAGAGCAGCCATCAGGGCTATAACAGTCAGTCTTTGAGGGGTGCAACTTCTGAGGCATCAATCCATTGTGGCCATACGGGACCTGCTGGTTCATCTCGACCGAGTAGGCCGCCAGTGGCTTGTTTTACTTGTGGTGTGATTGGTCATTTTACTAGAGATTTCCCTCAGTAGGGTACAGTTCAGTTGGCCAAGCCTTTACGAGCAGTTCAGCCTTCGGCTAGAGGGGGTGGTCATCAGGGTAGAGGTGGTGCTCCGCGCAGCAGAGCAGGTGGTAGGGATGGCGGTCGGGCAGGTGGAGGTCGTCGTCAGTTTTACGCGGTCCCTAGCAGACAAGAGGCAGAGGCCTCAGATGTTGTGATTACAGGTATGATTTCTGTGTGCCATCAGTCTGCTATGGCTTTATTTGATCCTGGATCCACTTGTTCATATGTATATGCCTGCTTTGTGCCTCGTTTGGGGTTGTCTAGTGAGCCATTATCTGTTCCTGTTTCTGTTTTGACCCAGTAGGAGATTCTTTAGTAGTGGATCGGATTGTGAGATCTTGAATGATATCTATTGGTGATTCAGAGACTTGGGGTGATTTGATGATCCTTGATATGCTAGATTTTGATGTGATACTGGGCATGGACTAGTTATCCCCTCACCGTGTGGTTTTGGATTGTTATGCCAAGACCATTACCATAGTTGTGCCCGGTGTATCCCCGATTGTGTGGCAGGATTCTGTTAGCCAAGCACCATCTGGGATCATCTCTTGTCTTTGAGTTAGGAAGTTGATTTCCCGTGGGTGTTTAGCTTATCTGGCATATGTCCGAGATGCTAGTGCTGACCCTACTTCTCCTGAGTATGTTCCTATGGTTAGAGACTTCCTTGATATGTTTCCTACCGACTTGTCAGGCCTTCCACCTAAGAAAGATATTGATTTTACTATTGAGTTAGAGCCGGGCACCAGACCCATTTCTATTTCTCCTTACCGTATGGCTCCGGCTGAGTTGAGGGAGCTTAAGGAGAAGCTCTAGGATCTGTTAGCTAAGGGGTTTATTAGATCAAGTGTGTCACCTTGGGGTGCTCCTGTTCTCTTCGTAAAGAAGAAGGATGGGTCGATGCGCATGTGTATTGATTATCGACAGCTGAATAGGGTGACAGTGAAGAATAGGTATCCGATGCCACGGATTGATGACTTGTTTGACCAGCTTCAGGGTTCAGTCGTGTTTTCGAAGATTGATTTGAGGTTCGGCTACCATCAGTTGAGGATTAGGGCTGAGGACATCCCTAAGACAGCATTCAAGATACGTTATGGCCATTATGAGTTCCTGGTGATGTCTTTTGGGTTGACTAATGCCCCCGCATCTTTTATGAACTTGATGCACAGGGTTCTTGGCCCGTATTTGGACTCATTTGTGATAGTTTTTATAGACGACATCTTAGTATACTCGCGTAGTAGAGATGAGCATGAGCAGCACTTGAGGGTTATACTCTAAACTTTGAGAGATCATTGGCTTTATGCCAAGTTCTCAAAGTGCGAGTTTTGGCTTGAGTCAGTTGCATTCCTAGGGCAAGTGGTGTCTAAGGATGGGATTAGGGTTGACCCGGGAAAGATTTCTGCGGTTTGTGATTGGCCTAGACCTACTACTGCTACTGAGGTCCGCAGCTTTATTGGGTTAGCAGGTTACTACAGACGCTTCGTTCAGGGATTTTCTTCCATAGCAGCACCCTTGACTATACTGACTAGGAAGTATGTCCCATTTTAGTGGTCAAACCAGTGCGAGGATAGCTTCTAGAGGCTTAAGGCCTTATTGACTTCAGCTCCAGTTTTGACTTTGCCGATTGAGGGTCAGAGCTTCTCCGTGTATTGTGATGCTTCTGGGGTTAGTCTTGGTTATGTATTGATGCAGCAGGGTCGAGTAATAGCATAAGCGTCAAGGCAGCTGAAGGTTCATGAGCGCAACTACCCCACTCATGACTTAGAGTTGGCAGCGGTAGTTTTCGCGCTCAAGATCTGGAGGCATTACCTATATGGAGTTCACTGTGAGATCTTCACTGATCACCGTCGTCTTCAGTATATCACGAGTCAGCGAGAGTTGAACTCGAGACAAAAGAGATGGGTTGAGTTACTGAAGGACAATGACTTCACTATTCTGTATCATCCGGGCAAGGCAAACGTGGTAGCGGATGCCTTGAGTCGGAAGGCAGTGAGTGTGGGTAGCCTAGCTTCTCTTTCTATTTCAGAGCGACCGTTGGCCTTGGAAATCCAGTCCTTGGGTATCCGTTTGGTTAGGCTTGACTTGTCGGATCCTAGCAGAGTTCTCGCCAGTGTTGAGGTTCATTCTACTTTGATTGATCAGATTCAGAGCCGTCAGTTTGAGAATCAACAGTTGTGTGACCTTCGTGATCGGGTTGTTTAGGGTGAGACCAGTCGGGCTACTCTAGATTCAAATGGGGTTCTGAGTTTTGATAGTCGCCTTTGTGTTCCGAGGATTAGTGATTTGATTCAGTTGATACTTTATGAGGCACATTGTACTAGATACTCCATTCACCCTGGCACAACAAAGATGTATAGAGACTTGAGACAGCTTTACTGGTGGAGTGGTATGAAGCGGGATATAGCGGAGTTCATATCTCGGTGCTTAAACTGTCAGCAGGTTAAGTTCGAGCACATGAGACCTGGTGGTTTGATGCAGCGACTTCCCATTCCTGAGTGGAAGTGGGAAGGGATTACTATAGACTTCGTTGTTGGTTTACCTCGTACTTCTCATAGGTTTGATTCCATTTGGGTGATCGTTGATAGGCTGACTAAGTTAGCACACTTCATACCGGTTCAGACTTCTTACGGGGCAGAGAAGCTAGCTCAGATCTACATTCGTGAGATTGTTCGATTGCATGGGGTCCCAGCTTCTATCATTTCAGACCGCGGCACTCAGTTCACATCTCAGTTCTGGAGGGCTATTCAGCGAGATTTGGGTACATAGGTTCATCTTAGTACCGCTTTCCACCTCAGACAGATGGCCAGTCCGAGAGGACCATTCAGGTCCTGGAGGACATGCTTCGGGCCGTTCTTGACTTTGGAGGTTCCTGGGATCAGTTTGTTCCCTTGCCAGAGTTTGCTTATAATAACAGTTTCCATTCGAGTATTGGCATGGCACCTTTTGAGGCTTTGTATGGCAGGCATTGCAGATCACCAGTAAGTTGGTTTGATGGTTTTGATTCTAGGCCACAGAGTACAGATTTGCTTCGAGATTCCTTAGATCGGGTCCGAGCAATTCAGGACAGACTTCGGGCAGCTCAGAGCAGGCAGAAGAGTTATGCTGATCGTAGGCTTCGTGCCTTGGAGTTTAGTGTTGGTGACTTGGTGTTTCTCCATGTATCTCCCATGAAGGGCGTGATGAGATTTGGTAGGAAGGGAAGGCTTAGCCCCAGGTACATTGGGCCGTTTGAGATTCTTCAGAGGGTTGGTACCGTTGCCTATCAGTTAGCCTTGCCTCCGATGTTTTCCGCTATACATCTTGTATTTCATGTTTCGATGCTGCACTGGTATGTCCCAGATGAGTCTCATGTGTTACGGTAGGATTCAGTTCAGTTGGGTGAGGGTTTAGCCTTTGTTGAGCCGGCAGCTATTTTGGCCAGAGATGTCAGGAGATTGAGGTCTCGAGAGATCCCGGTTGTTAAGGTTCAGTGGAGGCACTGTCCAGTCGAGGAGGCTACCTGGGAGACCGAGAGAGATATGCGGGCTCAGTATTCGCAGCTGTTTGAGCCTTCAGGTACTTCCTTGTCCTTGACTCTCGAGGACGAAAGTCCTTTTTAGTAGTGGATGATGTAATGACCCTTCTGGTAATTCTCGCGTTTATGCCTTCCTTGTGCCGTAAGAGCTGATTATCGAAATCGTCTGATAGTGATTTGCGTTTGTATGACCTTAACCCTCATCCCATAGCAAAGGCTTGCGAGCCTAAAATTGAGAATTTTATTAACATCGCGCATATTTTAAAATATTTATTTAAAAGTTGAATATGGTAAAAAGTTATATTTTAATTGCCTTCCTAAAATATTTTAAAGGTCTATGAAAAATACTATTGTTACTATATAATTGCGTATGTAGTTATTTTATAAGGTTTTCATACATTGTAATATTTTAGCGGAGATAGTAAATTTAGTTATGTTGAAAATTATTAGTATAATATAGTAGGTTTTATTTGAAATAATTTTCTATTAATTATGATATATTCAAAAAAATTATATTTATTTTACCACGAATCTATGCAATACCCGAATATATAAATAACGGGATAAGAATTTCTTTTGTTCCTTTGTAATTGCCACCTCCACTCCACGTGTAGGTGGAGGGAATGGCCAGCAAAGTATTAGCTAAAGGTGGCACCATATTAGCATTTTCATAATATTGAGTTTTAAATATATATAGATTAAGTCATTGTTGTCTACTGTACAGATATATATATCTATTTGTATATGTAAGTCAGGGCCTTTAATAGTTAGTATTACAATATATAAATGATTCCTATGACTTCATACGTGCATACATATGCGTACAAGAGGAAAATCTGGTAGGAAAATATTTTGACGCGATGTTGGATCACTAATAGAAAATCAATTATCTACATCAAATTATTCAAGCCAAAATTCAAGTTTGATTTCATTTCGGAGCTTCTCGGAGCGGTTTGGGCTTGGACATCATCATCCTAGCAGCTTGTCATCGGACGACAGGTAGGTTATAGTTTAAACTCCCTAGAATTAGCATATATTGGATAAAATTGTACTAGCTGGCATCCTTGGGTTGGATTATTAGGTTGGCACCACAGACTTTGACCGCTTTATTCATGTCCGCCTACTTTTGTTCCTCCGTTGCTTGTAGTACTTGCCGATATATTTTATTTACCCTTGTGATCCTGTGAGGCCTTGTTGACTCTGGAACATAGAAGGTGGGATATTGGGAATGTCCGTGAGTCCCGGGCATAGAATTATCCTTCTAGACTGGTTATGCTTGCTGAGTAGCTATGTGCCTGTGCAGGGTCGATAAGTTAATTGTGAACTGCTGGGCAGATATTGTGTTTAATCGTACCATTTCCATGCATACAAAGAGGTTTTATCCATGTTTTACTATGGTTTTGGCTTCGGGCCTACTGGCACTATTTCTAAACCTTGCATGGCCCTGGGGGCCCGTTTTTGATGGAAATGAATTGGAAATGGTTTGATTTAACTTGTGAATATTCTTGGGTAAAAGAAGGTAAAATTATGATTTATATCACCAGTTTTACGATTAACGCTAGACTCGGCAGGGCCGGGGTGCTAGTTGAGTTTTCTTGCTACTTGAGATGATTTTAGCCTCGATCGGACAGAGCACCTGAGATGACTTTCTACTGTTTAGACCCGGTTATGCCCGGGCACCCTTGGAGGGGTTTTTGAGATATTTTCCCACTATAGTCCTGGACAGGGTCTGGGCATGCATATTCGAGACTGGGTCTCTATCTTGAACCCGGACTTGCTTCCAGATGACATGTTTTGATACTGAGTTTTAGTATGGGGTCGGGGACCTCCATAGACCTTGCCATCTGGGCCTGGGGCTTCGGGCTGTGTGTGCCGGAGGAAGGGTATACGGCGGAGTAGAGGTATACGGGCAGTGTCCTTCTATGGAACCTACCTGCTGGGCCGAATCGGCACCGGAGGAGGTACATACAGAGATACCATTTCACTTGAGATCTTTATGCATCATATCATTCATTGTTTGAGGCTCCACCCTTGATTGTGCGCTCCGGTTGTATGGGATGCCGGAGGGTTTGTTTTCACTTGTTTGTGTTCCTCGGTTGTATGGGCTGCCGGGAGACTGTAGGTAGACTCTTGCTATTTACTTACAGAATTGTTCCCTGTTACGGTTAAGTATGAAATTGGTTACTGCTATGCTGTTAGTTTCTGGATTTGAGATTGATATGATTAGTTGAGTTTGATTCCTGTCTCTGAACATGCCTATCATTACTCTTTCCCTCTTCTTACACTTGAGGTTACCGGTATACCGTCCATTTCGTAAACTTATTATGTATACACTGTTATTGCAAGGACCCCAGGTGCGTTGTTTCTTACTTTCACCTGTGCCTATGGTGTATATATT